>PVKA01007668.1:0-76732 GCA_004027165.1 Ctenomys sociabilis
AAAGTTAAATGAACAGCACTAGGTTCTACCACATTTAAATATAACTACATTATAAAGATTTTGTTTTCCTTCAGAAGACAAGTTTAGACTCAGAAAAAAGGAAACAAGATGTTAACACACGTATAATTATGCATGATAGTATTATTACAATGGAGAAATTCAATTTTTAAAAAGTCAAGGAGGGTGTTTTGCAAAGTGTTCATATTGCTTAGTTATTCCTGCCTACTTAATTGGCAGAAATTATAAGGTAGCTTTCTCCTACCTTTCACCTTCACTAAAATCTTAAAATTGAGTCTCAGGTCTTCATTCCAGAAATTTGGTAGATGTTCTTCTACTATCACTGTAAAAAATGTGTTACCTTAGCTATAAGAGATAGAAAGGTGTGAAGATTAGAAGCAACGATCATTTTCTCGCCCTTCCTCCACTGTCCTCATGTTACTCAAAAGTGTTTCAGTCATTCCTTTGGGCTGGGTGGAATCGTGGCAACTGTACCCTCATACCTTAGTAACTCATCTCCTGCCGCATTAGATGTGGGGCACTGTGGTGACAGAATCCTGTGTCTCACTCTCTGGTGATTTTTCTATGGTGCTATTTGCAAAGCGGAAGAAACTGCCTGTGTGCTTAATAACGTGCGGAAATCACCCTTGCCCTTTTTTTACACAAAACAGAGTACTTTGCAGTTGGGCAACTTCATCAAGTAATTGTGAGTGGCAGTGGTGAGTGCGCCGAAGTTCCCATGCCACGGAGGCTGTGTAGTGGCAGAGACGTTGCCTCGGTGGCACCATGTCCCTCCTTCCTCTCTCAAAGTAGTTGCTTTAGTTAGATTGAGTTTCTGGGACTTAGGGTCCCGACTTTATCTTTTGGCCATGTGATCTCAGAACTTTGCTTTTTTTCTAAAGCTATTCTCAGCAATGTAGTTTCAACGTATTCTAACCTGTAAGGCTCTGAGCTGAAGGCAATTAATAAATAATTTTGTTAGTTCCATGTATGGGTGAATGCCTGTAACCTTTGATTTCAGGGAGACTGAAGCAGGATAATTACAGCCTGAGCATGTTAGTCACTTGAGGAGACCGTATGTCAAAATAAAAATGTGCAAGCATGCAAAGAGATAAAGCAGTTATTCTGCTGATTTGACATTGTTCCTAGGTGTCAGGTGACTGCAGGTCTCTGCGGAATGAAAGCACTCCTTCAATGCTTTATCAAGACTTGTGCAAACGAAGCCCTTCCAAACAAGCTGTCAGTCATTTTGTTGGTCATATTGTTTCAAACAAGATGAGAAAGAGACCTCCTAATTATATTCCATACCCAGAAATAATACTTTGAACATCTGCATTCCGCAGTAGCACGAGGTGGCTTCTGATGCAGCCCTCGGCCAGCTGCTGGGAAGAAAGCCCAAAGTCCAGTTCTGAGGCTTCACTGAAGAAAATACCCTGTTATGTCTCATGGGCATTTCGCAGGGGAATAGGCTTTTCCTAGGAGAATACAAATTAGAATTAAAACAGAATAAATTACAAGTGGTGCAGAGTTTCACTTAACAAAGTAATATGAATTTCACAGTATGTGGGGTCAACGTGTTTGCTTCCAGCCTGTTATTCGTATTACCAAATATATGCATGTAAAATTGGAAGAAAGAAAAAGCAATATATAAGAAGTTAAGAAGAGAAAAAGTACAAACAATTGAAGAAAGGAGATGAAATAAATTAGAGCATTAACTGCTCCTTTCTATGGACCAGCAGAAATGCACAGTACAATTGTCCAAACCATCCTGCTTATATAGCTAGATAAATCTCTTTCCCCCACTCCTTCTCCTGTCCTTTTCCTCAACTCAGTAACTCTTTCCTTTTGAGTGTGTTCATTCCTTTTCCCAGCATCTATTGTACCCTTCACATTCCATTTTCTCTTTCAGGTTCTCACACTAAGGATACAATGCGAAGGGTCTTCTGAGCGCAGGCTTCTGTGTAGACCTAAGGGTTCAGCTCCTTTGGGTCAATATCAAGGACTGAAATAGCTGAGTCATATCTAAGAGTGTTGTTAGTTTTGTAAAAAGCTACCAAATGCTCTTCCTAAATCTCTGCGCCACGCTGCATTCCCACCGAAGTCAAAGTGCTCCACACCCTTCTTCGCATCTGGTGTTGGTGGGGTCGTCCTTGGCTCCCACAGGTGTGCAGCGGTCTCACTGTTGCTAAGATCACAGCTCATGCATGCCATGCATAACCTCTTTTTATACGCTATCCATCTTTGGTGAGACATATGTCAAAATCTTGGCTCCTTCTTCAACTGTACTTAAAATGTCAGCACCACTCCTAAATTTGTGAAGGCTTTCTCCTGTTGCTATCTGAGAGTTTTATGACTTATCACTTTACAGTAGATAAAACTCATCTTTGCTCTTCTGTGAGGTGTCAAGTCTGTCTATATTCATTTCCTGCTTATGGATATTCCACAATCCCAGCAACATTTCTTTGCAAAGATAATCTTTGCAACAGTGCCATATAATCTTTCCGCTTTCTGTGAAAAGGGTGAAGTGGGGAGCCAGGCATGGTGGCAAATGCCTCCAATCCCAGCATTCAGGAGCTGTTGAAGCCCAAGAACCTTTCCCTAAACAACCAATATGAAGAACTCTCCCACTTAGCCTGGTCTATGACTGATCTCTGGGGACAGGTCTAATCCAGGCAGTTCCTAGAAGCTGACCTTGTGCTTATAGGTAGATCATGTTATTTATTTTTAGAGAGAAACAATCTCACAAAATGCCAGCATGTAACAGGGTTACTCTTAAGAACATGATGATATGTAGACAAGATAAGGCCATATCATGCTTTCATTTAAAAATGAGTAAAATGGCACTAACTGTAGCCTACAAAGCTGTCAGAGCATCTTATGGACAGGATGAGTGCCTTCTACTTTTCTACAAATCACAGCTTCATCTTCCCTCAAGCTTGCTCTGGAAATACATAAGATCTATTGAGATACCTGATCCTAGAATTACTCAGTTCCTACCAATTCCCCAAAACATTCAACTCAGAATAAAATCTTGCTTTCTGAAGCCCTCCAGAGTCACTTGATGTAAGCCCAAATCACTGACTAGCACGTTCATATTAGGGGCTATGTTGTGGGCTCTTTCTTTGCTAAAAATGACGAATAAACTCACGTTGTTCAACTCAAGAAGTGATTCCAGTGGTGTCTTACTGGAGGACATCGACAGTGGTTTGTTAGTTGGCTCATATTTTTCTGACTCTACCTAGAAGTCAGACTCCTTAAAAGTAGGAGTTTTACTCTCCTACTAATGACTTGGCACAGGCTTACCATTTCGTAGAGCCACTACATATTTGCTGAGTGACTTATTTGATCTTTTTATATAAATTTGTAAAAGCCTTAGAGCTGTGATTTTCAGATACACATCCTTGGCTCAAAAACTCTAAGGTTCACCTTCAGAGATTTCAACCTGACCTAGAAATGTGAGCTCTTTGTTCCTCTACAGCCAAGTGCACACAAATCACTGAACTTAGGAGTTTCATGGCATAATTAAGAATCACCTTCTTAGCATTCTAAACTGAAAATTGCATGAAATTGCAGGTTGTATTCAGATTTCAAGTTGGAAAACCTAGAGTGTGGCTGCTCCTGAGCTGCAGAGCCATCACAAAATGGGCTTGCACAGAGAATAGGAAGACCTACGCTGTTTCTGCTGGATGCAACTTACGATTGATACTGTTTGCTTTTTCAATTAGGCTTTCTAAGTGTGGTTGCAGCATTTGCAATTCAGTCTTCTAGAATTCCCGGCAATTGCTACAGTGGGCACAGGTGCATCGCCTGATGTTGGCTAATCATTGGGATCACAGACACCTTATGTGTTGCAGTTCAAATATTAATCATCTCTACCTACCCATAAGTCCTCTCATTCCTTGATTCCCAAATTTACTTGTACAGGGATTATTTAATAAATTACAAGTGCTCGCAGGAGGACCAGTAGACTCCATGCCTTTGTTTTCCTATCTAAAAGGGTCAAGACCAAATTAGTTTCAGCTGAAATACTAAGAACACTGGGCTTCGCCTATGAGGCTCTTAGGTCTTGTGCTTTGTGTTCCACCCTGAGCTTAGGTAATGAAGATCATTTCTGAAGGCAACAGAAAACCAGTAAATCTGCTGTTTCATAGCTTCTGACAAAGGAAGAGACAGTCACTTCCATGTCTAGCAGTAGTTTTGTTTTATCCATGTAGATTTTAGCAAGAACAGCCTTTTATTCAGCATCTACTATTTCTCTGGCCAAATAATCAAAACAATAATCTGATTCCCAAGACACTGGTAGATACAAGTCTCTCTCTATAGGTTTTCTAGAAGAAGAGATAATGAGATCATTTTCTGAAAGTCAAAGATACTATATAATAAGACCTTTAATTTAGGGGACTGTTTCCATCCTTAGTATATCTTTTGCCACACATCCCATTCAGGGGGGATGAACGTACGACTGTTTCATTTCTGTGGGTGTCTCTGAAAGAATCTGATTTTGAAGCAGAACAAAAATAATTATAATAGTTGTTACCTTTTTCTTCCCATTCATAGATGTGAATATGCAGCTTCTAATCAATGAAAACTGACATTTCTTTCCATGTTATTAGCTTTCAATTGTCCTGTAATTGTGAAATTACAGCTAAGTACACACATCATACCTTGAAATGCTGCCCAATTAATATATCAGGGCAAACTTAATGAAAAACAAGAAATGACCTCATTAGAATCCCAGCGTCCCTCGCATACGTCTCTCCTTGAAGTCACATCTGCAGCCCAGGATGTCAATTGTGTCTTATCTACAATAAATTTAGATACAACCATGGTTCCAAACTTGACAGACTTGTGCAAACATTGCTATGCCACATATTTTAAAGGTAATTAAAGGGATAATAAATCAGAGGGTCAATCAGTCAGCATTTCATGGCAATGTACACTACAATTCCAGGCAGACCAACCACATATTATAAGTGAGACTTGACCTTCTCCACAAAGATGCTTTCAACCAGGAAAACAAAGCAAATGAATAGGTGTGAGTTATAGGCCCAAAATAACCAGCCTCAGCCTCTAAAAGGTGTGCTACATCTAGGGCAGCAGCTCTCCAGTAGGGTGCAGGAGCCTTTGAGGGGGCAGCAGGGAGGTGAGCGATGCATGACCTTCTGGAGGGACCACAGCTATTTCCATAACACTTCTGAGGATGCAATGCGTTTTCCACTTGCATTGTCTCCCAAGGGAGCAGTGAGGTTATTTACAGACGCCCGACGCCAATGAGGTAACAGACTGCAGGCGCAGAGAGAAGCACCTGCTCGTCTTCCGCTCAGCGAGACCCAAAAGGGTTTGCAGCAACACAAAGCAGCATTTTCCTTGTCCAAAACAATCTGTTTTTAAAAATACAGTTATTTTTAAATTTATGCCAACTTAACATTAATTAGGGTATTCTTGCTATTTGTAAATGAGTTAATAAGCATTTAACTTTTCATTTTTAATTTCTAATAGAGATATGTCCATGTATAATCTATATGGAGAGCATACTTCTTGCATCATCAATATTTTAACAGTGAAAAAGAGTGTCAAGACCAAAGTGTGTGAGAGGCTGTACTCTGGAGAAATACTAGAGTAGTTACAGCCAACACGTGTGCTCCGTGTCTTCCAGGATTCTTGGAAGCTTATCCTTCCATTTAGATGAAAGTAAAATGCAGTAAAGCAAATGTACATTTTAAACTATCCTCCGTGTGTGGCACTCGATCTTTCATTCTTCCATGGTAGTAGTCTCTAGAATATTATGTGTGTTCCCCAACAGAGTAGATGGCCTTTAATTGGTCCACAAATGGAACATATTTCCTTGGACCGTGCCATGGAGGCACTCTGTACCACAATTTATTACCTATTGCAGTGTCCCAATCACACGTGGCGTGTTTGATAAATAATGTATTGGTAATGAAGGTTTAACTTCTGAGGACCGGGAATAAGCTCCTGTGTGTCTGCTTAGGTACAAGGAGCACAGCTTCTGTTTGCCTCACTACTAATCTCCCTCTCCCTTGCATTCCAGCACAGCTTTGTGAGAGGAGGCGGCGCTGTGCCTGTGGATGGGCCGTGCTCCGCCTGAACAATCTGTTTTAGGATGACTGCTAGTCTGAACTCCTTAGTGAAATCCCATAAAAACAACAAAAAGAGAGACAACTTTGGGCATATATTGTTGGATCTGTTTTTCATGCCTCTGTGTTGTAATATGAGCAAATTAATCAATACTATTTGCTACTATTGACCATTGAATATTGTTACTTTTTTAGCTGTGATTTTTTGGGTTTTTTTTTTCTGTTACATATTCTAATTGATCCTTACTGAATCTTTTTAAATGTATTTAGTACAGGATCTACAGGGTCTCACTGCACAAATCAGACTCGCAACGCTCCTCCTGTTTTCAGCCTCCCAAGCACTGGGATTGCAGGGGTGTGCCACCGCGCCCAGCCTCAGTCGCTGTCTCAGTGTGCCCTGGTAGTGGGGCTGGCACAGCCCACCGAGGGTCAGACCCCAGGCCCCGTGCCTGCCTAAGCGGGCACTTTAGTCCACTGGTTGGCTGGCCCAACCTATAGAAAATGTTTAAAGTGGCATAATGTTACTGTTCTCACTTTAAGGATGACTAATTTGAGATTTAACAGAGTAGGTAGATTAGGTATTGAGCTAGGTAGCTGACCTAATGATTAGTTCACGAACCACATCCGACTGATTTCATTGCCAGTGCCCCACCCTCTAAGTCATTTTCTGCCATCTAGCCAAATACTACATGCACATGACTGGCAAAGCCAGTGCAGGCCCTCGATTCTGCAGAAACAGACGCCTGGACACCTGCAGATTCAGTGGGTTTTAGGGTCACAAATTAAGAAAGAGCAGCCATATGTCCTCACTTCCTTCCTCTGGTGGTCATCTGGTGCTCACAGTGCAGGACAGAGGCCTAGAGATCCTTCTCAGAGTCTTCAGACTTTCAGAATGATTACTAACTTCTGCAGCACATAGTGTGTGTGCCTGTGTGTGTGTGTGTGTGTGTGTGCTCACATGTGCATGCGTGTGAGCAAGTGCGTGCACATGTGCGTACTTGGGAAAGAACCCTGTCTTGTTCTCGTCTTTCTCACAGTTCTTCGTGCCTGCTATGCTGCAATGTGTATTAACCGAATGGGTGAATGACTACATGAAGAAAAGCTTAGGGTAGGGAGTTCTGGACCACAGACCCGAGAAACAGGCACTCTAGAAAGCAGCCTGCTCCTGTCGCCACTGGCGTCAGCAAGTGTCCTGTAACAGTACCCGTTTCTCACATTGAATTATTCATTAGGGGAAAATGTTTTCATTCCCAACAACTAAATTTTCTCCAGTTATTATTTTAAACACCATTCCACGGTAAGCTGTCTTAAAACTAATTTTCTCAATTTAGTGAATGAAATCAGAAAATTCAGCCAGGGCCGGTGATGAATGAGGGATGAACCGGGATGCAGACTGGGAGAACGCTGCCCACATTCCTGACTGCGTTGCTTTCTCTCTCTTACTGCAGTTAAGAGAAACTCGCTTTGCCTGTGCTTCTTTTCACGCTTTGCTAAGGACAGATGAAATATTTTACGTTAAAATACACCAGAATGCATGGAGTGATAGAAAATGTAAGGATAGTTGCTAGTGATACACTGTCACGTAATTCCTTCCCCCTGGATAGTTTTGCATTTCAGTTTTGCTGCAGTGGTGGCCTGTGGTCTGTATTCTCCTCAGGTGGCTTCTAATCCTGTTCACTAATCCTAACATTTAATTCACCAAAGCTGCTTCCTTTTGAACTAGAAAGAGACATTTTCTGGCTCCAGTGCACCTAAAGCCATGATCTAAAGGGCTCAGTGAGCTGCTTCTCAGCGTGTCACCGCCTTGTGCCATCTAGGCCCCAGACCTGCCCAAAACACAGCCCTACGAAATGTATCAATACAAATCATCTCAAGAAATGCTACTGGGTGACCTCACTAAAAATACAAATGTTTCTAGATGAAATGGTCTGTAATGGAGTTATGGAAAGAAAGCTTTTGCTCCCAAGTTCGTGACCACAGTCTTGAGCTTCATCAGCTTGGTGAATGCTGTCATCTTTGCTCACTGCTTGGCATGGTGCGCTGAAAGTCTGCTGTCAGCAGCTCTTTCATTGAAAGCTGAAGGTCCAAAGATGTGGCACACAGAAGCTCACCCTTGTGCTGCTAGCTATCTAGGAAGAAGAAAAGACATTGACCAACTAGAACAAATCCCAAGCTGCCTGATAAGTGCTAGGAAGTACTACAGGAACACACGGGGATGATGAGTAATCCTGCGGAGGGGGACTGGGAAGGCTGCAAGAAGAAACAGCACTTGTGCCGGTACAGCCCGGTGTGTGGGAGTCTGCCAGATTTTTTTAAATGGGAAAAGGGCATCCCCAGATAGGAAAGAGAACACGTTCACACCATGAAGATGGAACGGAGCGTGACGTGCGGTAGACTCTGTGACGATGGAGCAAGACTTTCGGAAAAGACTCTGGCAGACTGTTTCAAGATCTCTAAAATCTCGTCGGGCATGTCTGGGCCCAGCCATCCCGCTTATGGGCATTTATGCTTTTAAAAATTAAAAGAAGAAAAGTGGTGCTTGTAATAGCAGAAATACAAAATACAGACAGATTTATTGTCTAAAATATAAATACTTATGTGAATCACAACACCATTTTGAAAAATCCCATTGGTATTAGAATAACAATACTTGATATTAAGATGGAAAATGTATAGGTATGTCACTATATTAACTATTAAAATAGAATAAAACTACATCTTTAGTGCTACAATTCTTTAAAATTATATATATATATATATATATATATATATATATATATATATATATATATAAAATGAAGAAAAACCCACAATCACAGTGCAAAAGCAACACCCACCAACATTTATAGGCGAGTGTGTGTCAGACTTCAGTCCAAACCAGCCTACTTCAGAACCATGTGGAACACATGGGCGTGCAATCTCCATCCTCACTGATACAAAAAACTCAGTGGGGCAGGAGTGAGCCAGGAGCTGCACTTTTCATAAGCACCCTTGTTCTAAAGCACTTTAAAGCTGTAAAATATCGAGTTGACGTGCAGTAAATGCTACTGCCAGCTGTCATTTTCCTGGGTAGCTTTCTGTTCATCTGAGTACACATTTGAGCACTTGTGTTCACTAGTTTTCTTACAGGAGCTAAGCATATTCAATCTGATCAAAGCTTCGTTTCTAGCTCCCCTACCAGTTTTGTTGGAAGACAGTGCCCACTCTCTGCGTGCTTCTCTTCACGACTGTGGCTGTGGAGCCCTCTGCCCACTGCCATCTGGGTGGCAACCTTAGCACTGGTCAGAATACACCTCGTTCACGTGTGAGTGCGACTGGAGGCAGGGAGGACGGGGCTGGGCAAGATCTGACAAGCTACCCTCACCGACAGCACTTCTCACACGCCTGTTCGTGAACCTCAATCAGGTCAAGGTTTTATGTTCTCCATGCTTCAGTTGGTCCTCTGACTCCTCCCTTTTCTTCCTTTCTCATTTCTGTCCTTCCTTCTAACAGACTGAACCATGGACAGTGGCATTTGCATTAAGTCTTTTAATCAGTCATCCACCAAAAGTATTTGGTCACTGAAAGTCCTTGTCCCACACACAAGAATCAGTTTCTTATTACACTTGTCCTTTCAGTTTTTAAATTGTATCAAAGGAACAATCGGATCTCATTCTGTTAAAGTAGGAGCACTGTGCAGTGCATGAAGACCTCAGAAAACGTGAAGCATGAGTTCAGGGTGGCAGGATGAGTCCCAAGGTGATTAATTTCAAAACACTGTCGCCCTGTGATCTTCCGCTCTCTGACTGAGAAGCCTGCTAGGAGAAGAACAAAGCAGGAGGGTTTCTGGACAGCATGGGCCTGCCACATCTTCAGGAGTCACCTTGAATGAAATGAGCTTGGGGGTTGTTGTTGTTGTGTTGTGGATTTTCTTTTGTGGGGCATGGATTTACCATCAAACAACTGAAGAGGCTTTCATCTGAAGTGAGCGGATACTGATCACTCAAAGGAGAGCTTGCTTTTCTGTAGAAGTCTAGAAAGTCATCCTAGGGAAAACTCTTGCAGAAATGAATTTCAAGCTGTGCCACCTGCCACTTTCTGAACACAGCCACGCTCGGGCACCTGACTACAGCGCTGACCCAGGGACCAATCTGCTCAGTGCTGGGTGTGTCTATAAGGAGGACAGGGTCGTCCCATGCAGCGTGCTGCTTCACACATTTCTCCTACGCACAGTCTTCTTCATTCAGAAATGTGTTCAGCTGTAACACAGTCTATATAAATTTAGCTTTGGGAACCCTTCCCTCAGTGTGTGGCTCTGTGTCACCTGCACTTCGCTAGCCTACTACACAAGACTACTCTTCCAAACTGTTTTGTTGAACGTTATACCTGCCACATTTTCTTTTTATTTTAAAAAATTCTCATCTTCATTCATTAAATATTCTATTGATTTCCTGAAGAATAAATATGAATTTAAGGTTGCTATGGGAGTCTTGAGGTTACTAAGGTGTGAAGCTCGAATCCTTGTGCACAGCGCATGGTTCAGGCTCCACTCAAGTCAGAAGGACAATTGTCCTTCAGGGAATGGCCTGGAAGTTCAGACATGTAAGCCTCCCATATTCTTTTATTAAATCCTGGTGATTAAATCTTGGGCCTAGCTCATGCTAGGTGTGTCCCATTCCACAGAGCAATATCTCCAGCCCTTGGTGGTTCCTGAAAACATCTAAGAAAATCTATTTTAGAGCACTCAGAGTTCTCACTGGGGGAGAAAATTTGATAGGTGAATCAGGAGACTTGCACTCCAGCTTTGTGAATGTAGATGCTACTAAATTCCTAAAGTCTCCATGTCTTTATTTTTAAAATCATCATAGTGACTTTCAGGGCTAAGTGTCATTGAAAAGGTTATAAGAGGTCATGGTTTTTAAATTCATTCTCTCTGTCTGTCTGTCTGTCTTCCTCTATCCATAGCACGCATATAGCATGCATATCCCTTGACCAAGCAAAGTGGCATATGTGTGTAACTCCAGTACTGAAGTGGGTGTGGCAGGAGATAATGAGTTCAAGGCCAGCCTGGACAACATAGCAAGACTCTCTCAAAAAACCAAACAACAAAACCAGAAACAGCAGCAATGACAATGACCAATATATACTTAGAGAAATATCAGGAGGAGAGGGCAATTGCAGAGAGAAAAACTGCTATGTGGAATTTAATTCACTGGGGGTTTATTTCCTTTCTATCTGTAAGTCATACTTGCAAATACTAAATTAGTATGTACCAATGGTTTCGCAGAGCTTCATAACTGCAAACTAGTATTAGCATTATTAGGGATTGGGGGAAGAAAATTAATAATAAAAATTTAAAGATATCATTTTCTACCAGTTCTACTTTTTCCCTTTTCGTAAAAAATGGCAGTGTTAACACTTCCCTGCTCTGTGTTCTCCTTCAGCCGGAGCTCCCTTCCCAACATGTGTCTTTTAAAAGTCAGCCACAGCTTCTGCTTCCCATTCATCATGACTCTGGTGAAAGTACAGAGAAAGATTTGCATTTTTAAAAATGTTAGCAGCCACTCACTTTCTTCTCGAAGGAAGATACTGAAAACCTCTTTTGTCTCTCATAGGCTATGAACACTCATGGGAATATCTTAGCAGCCCTCTTTCCTGGATAATGATGGGTTTCAGTGTCTTCGTCCAGTGTAAGCTACCAAGGGAAAGGGCTTCTACCCTCGTCGATGGCAGCTTTGTCCGCTCCTCTACGTCTTACTCGGGTCATCATCAGAGTGATCTTGAGACTGTCAGATCAGAATTAGCCATTGAGCAGGGTGATAAAAGATGCCAATGAGGTGTTCTTTAAGCTGACTACTTAACCTCAAATCATTTAACTATAAAATGAGGTGTGGGCAACTCCAGATGTGAAATTTCTTGAGGTGTAAAAACCTACCAGTCTTAAGAGAAAGATGGCATCCAATAGTGTCCTGCGTCAGAGTATATGATCCAACCCATGATAACATTGTATATCGGTGGCTACATTTTACGACCAGGAACAACCCCTCTTCCCGTAGTGCTTTCCTGATACATTTCCCTGTGCACCAGAGCACCAACTGGCCCAAGCTGTGCCAGTGTCCGGTGGGTCTGTGGTTCTTCCTTCTGCCAGGCACTGCTCGTGGATAAACACACCTGGGACTCCACGGGTTCTACTGATTGTCTCAAAAGTTCTCACAACATTTCCTTCATATTCTTTCATATGTTTTCTCAAATAGTCCTCTAGTGAGCCCTAGAAGTGCTATCATTTTACTTTATATCTTTAATAATCTCAATATAGTGGAGAAAAATAAGAGCCTAAAATTATTTGTATTGTTAATCTCAATTATATTAATTTCTCACTTTAGTTGAATGAAACAAAAAAGTCCTGAACAACCAGGCAGCATTTGAGCAAAGTGGACCTAACTCCTTGTCAACATGCCCTTTGCCACTGCCGTCCTTCCTCCTTCTCATCCTCTGCCATGGGTTCTTCTCCTTCACAGTAACTTTGGTGGCATGAGAGCTCGGTCCTTAGCTGAAGTCCCTTCGCCATCTAGGTGCTCTTGATGCTTGAAAAGACGTACTTCTCCACACAGAACACTACTAAGCTTTCCATAAATGAAGGGAGAAGCTGGCTGTTCAGAGCACAGAGCTCCTTTCCTGTGCACCCAGCCCTCTCACCTACAGTTTTCTGGAGGGTGGCAAGCAGCACCCCGGCCCCTCACACCTTGGCCTATCCACCCCCATTTGTGACAACCAGAATATCCTGTAAGAGAGACACAATGACCCTTCAGTAATTTAGGGTCATTTGGAGTAAATCAAAGTTTCTTTGCTAATGCAGATTTTTAGCCCTAGATTTGGTGTACGCAATTTTTAAAGTTTGTATCTCTTAAAGTTATAGGCAATCTGAAGGGTAAAAGTCAATGTTAGAAGCCGGGCATGGTGGCGCATGCCTGTAATCCCAGCACTAGGGAGGCTGAGGCAGGAGGATTGTTGTGAGTTCAAGACCAGCCTGAGCTACAAAGTGAGCTTAAGACCAGCCTGAACTGCACAGTGAGACCCTGTCTCAAACAAAACAAAACAAAACAAAAAAAAAAGTCAATGTTAGAATCCATAGACCAAGCCTGGGCTTGGGTGCCACAAACTGGCGCAGTGTTGAGAATGTAATACAAGGAAATTGACTTCACTTTGTCTTTTGTCCCACCTTCCTCCTACTAGTAAAACCCTCATGTATTCTTGCCTTACAGTATGCGGCCGATGGCATCCCAAGCTGAGGTTCAAGTTCAGTGCTGCCGCTTCTTGCTAAATTCATCCAGCTGAGGAAGCTGCCTGTCTGGAGGTGCTCTCTTTTCTTGGCCCTTCACGGGCCTGCATGGAAAAATCAGAGATGACTTAGTGGATTGTCACTACAAGTTGTAATGCCTGCAAAGCTACAAGGCTTTCTTAACTTTTATCCACCAAGAGGTGAAAGAATTAGAGGTGATAAAGGATGTGGGGGTCTCAGCTAAGCTAAGCCAAGCCCGTGGCCAGCAGCCACCTTCAAGTACCGCCTGTGCAGGCCCTGGAAAGCAAGTCGCAGTTCTTGCTTCCCTGTCAGTCATGTTCTTGTGAATCCAGGTGAGCACTGATCGTCAATTTAGTTCATTACTTTTACATTGGAAAAGCAACATCAGTCCAATGATAAAGCTCAGCAGCTAGCTCAGCGCCTGATTGGCAAGCCTGAGATTCTGAGTTCAATTCCTGCTACCAAAAAAGAAAAGTAAGATGTGGACTTGATGAAGAATATGTCATACAAAATGACACATGCTAGACTGCTCAACTATCCTCCTGAGCTCTGTCCCTCTCAGATTAACACCTATTACCTGATGTTTATGTCGTTATGGAAGTTTTCTCTGAGTATGCAGCCCTGTGTGTGCATGCATGCATGCGCGTGTGTGCATGCCTGCGTGCGTGTGTGTGTGTGTGTGTTACTGAGTGCAGTGTTTTATAGTGTAAATTTTTTTTCTTTTCTTTTTTTTTTTTTTTTCAGACCCAAGATTGAATTCAGGCCCTTGAGCTTGCCAGGGAAGCACTTATTCCACTGGGCCATCTCCCCAGCCCCCTACAGTGTAAATTTTGAAACTCGAGGTTTTGTTCAAATAGCAGTACAATTTAAAAATACCTTCATTTAATCGCATGTGAACGGATCACATATCTTACAGTTGAGGACGTTTTTGCCATAAGGCTGTACCATGGTGTATCTGAGCAGATTACCATCAATAGCTGTTGAGAAAGTTTCTACATTTTGGCAGCTACAGTGCGACTATGACCAGGTTTAATGTTGGTGTTTGTTATTTTCTTTTTAATGAGAAGTGCTGTGAGCTTTTATCTTCAAAAAGAAGACAGTTTGATTTTCAAAGATTGTTATTATTGTTATTATTAAATAGGCCAAGTAGATTAGACACACAAAAATATGTTGAAGCATGTTTTAAAATGTTTCATTGTTTTTTATTAATTAGTATTTGATAAGGAGGAAAGAAATCTGCGCCCGCGCGCACACACACACATCCCAAAAAAAATGAAACGGCGTGGTAACGCACACCTGTAATCCCAGCAGTCAGGAGGCTGAGACAGGAGAACCTTTGGAGTTCAAGACTAGCCTGGGGGCTACAAAAGTGAGCACAAGACCAGCCCAACCTGCTCAGTGAGACCACCAGACATTATCTGAACTGTTGTACATTTCTAAGAAAGGCGAAAGATGAGGACGTATTTCCAACCATTATATATTTCTTTTTCAAGGTTTGGGCAACAAGATTTACACCCAAATTGCTTGGGTTCATTTTTAGTGACTGATAATACACTATGTTTGTTGGGTTTAAGTCATCTTTAAAGGACAGTACTAATTGGCAAAAAAAAAAAAAAAAAAAAAAAAAAAAAAAAAAAAAAAAAAAAAAAAAAAAAAAAAAAAAAAAAAAAAAAAAAAAAAAAAAAAAAAAAAAAAAAAAAAAAAAAAAAAAAAAAAAAAAAAAAAAAAAAAAAAAAAAAAAAAAAAAAAAAAAAAAAAGCATCATGTATTTTTTAATGTTGTACAATTGCACTGAGAAAATATCTAATGAAAAGCTTGCTACCGACGAACGTGGCCTTCAGAAGCCACTGTAACTTGAAAGTGAAGCACGGAAACTTTGAAGAGAGTACTGGGAAGGCTGCGCGCTAATTGCATTTTCAGGACTAGCAAAACCAGCGTGACGATCAGGAGAGGCCGAGCAGAGCCCAACAGTGGGACCTGCGTAAAACGAGGACGCGCCCTCCGCGGCGCGGGTCCGGCGGCAGCAGCGCGGGCCCCGAGGGGCGGCCCCGGCGCCGGCCCGCTGCGGAGGAGTCTGCCGCAGCCGCGCGGCGACGCCCGGCCATTGGCTGCGCGGCCGCACGTGACGCGGAGCGCGCGCGGGTCTCCTCGCCCATCTGTGTGCAGGGCACTGATAGGCCAGGCCGATGCGCAAGCAATTTATCATCGCGACCTCCCACCGAGTCAGGGAGCTCGCCTGTCACCAGTATTGATTTCCGAGGATGGACTAAATTTCCTAGGATTTCCATTAAGAATTAAGCAAAAAGCTCTAAGCAGGCAGGGTAGCCAGACAGACATGGACATGAGATGGCACTGTGAAAACTCGCAGGTAGCGTCTTCTGTCACGCCGCTGCCGAGCACAGCTTAGGTCTGCAGCATGCAGGGTTTAGGACACCAGCAGCTCAAAGACAATGAGGATGAAAATGAGAACAAACTCATTGGATAAACTAATTTTAAGATTCATACGAAACTATTTCTTCTTGGAGATTGCATGTCAAATTTATGCACGCTCTCTGCAAGATGTAGAAAGGTTGTTGAACAATTTTAAATGTCCTTAAACCCTGAGCATGGTGCTTCTAGTTTTGTCTGCTGCTTTTTGTGAGCTTCGGAGGATTTTTAGCATGCTTGTGACAAAAAGAAAACCAAAATGTGTGTGTGCGCGCGAGTGTGTGTGTGTGTGTGTGTGTGTGTGTGTATCTCTATCTGTGTATGTTTTAGCTTGGTTCAAGTAAAGAGCATGAATAAAAGCTGCTTTCAATACTTGCCAGACTGCTTTATTATTGTCGATGATTTGGTGAGATTTTTGCTTCAATGTGCTTGGATTCTTCTAATGCATGCTGCCGCTGCAGAGTGGGATTTTTGTTGAGAATTTGTAAAGGTGGAATGTCCGAATTAAATGCATGTTGGGTACAAGAGAAATTCTGTTTGTGATCAGTGATTACTAACTACTGGAAATATTTCATGATGATAAGATTTGAGTGACAATTATTTACACTAGTTCTGCTTACTGAAAAATATGCGTGTGTGGCATAATATAAATGTCTATATCTTTAAAATAGTAATTTTCATTATTTCAAATATAGCAAGATTTTAATTTTTATAATGCTTCTAAGATGAAAGAGTGAAAGATGCTTGCTTTTTTTTTTTTTTTTTAAAGAAAACGATTAAGCTAAAACAGAATTCTAAAAACTGCTGTTTATATGTGGAGAGATTTTGTGCACGATCATGTATGTATGAATTCCTTGGGGAACTGTTTTTTCCTATCTACTTAGCCCTTATTCTTTGAAAAGCGAAAATGCCACGGCTTTGGAACAATGCCTAGGCCCAGGGGAATGAGCGCTTGCCCAAAGAATATGACCAGAAGGGCCGGCGCGCTTGGCAGCAGCAAGCCGAAGGTGGGGGTGGAGCAGATGGCAGCCAGGACAGGCGTGCCAGAGAGGGGCCAGGGGTGGGGCTGCCTCCTAGGGAGGAAGCCTCAGGCCTCCTCGCATTTCAAGGGAGCCTCTGGTTGCATCTTCCTTTGATTTTTGAAACAGATTATGACTCTGTAGTGGCCACTGTTTTCCATTAGGTAGCCTCTGCCTCTTAGACGAGGGTAGAAGCCCCACGAATTGGAGTTGCTTTACCAGATGGAGAAGGATATATTGTTATGGGTTACTGCTTGTAAACTATTCCTTTTAGCTGTGATTACAAAAGAGGCAAATTTAAACTCATTTCACTGCACTGATTGAAGTGGTGGCATCTGGATATAAATCTGGAAATTACTATGAGATTTGTCACCTAGACCTGGATGAAGCAGCATCTGTAGTGTTCGCAGAATTTTCCCAGTAACATTTCAGTTCTGAAATCTGAAGAGCTTATGCTATTTACGATTACTTCTACTTTTAAATAGACGGTCATTTCTACAATAATGTTTGAATATTTCAAGTACTACTTGATTTTATCATGAAACCTGACAGTTTGACCAAAGCCCAGTTCAAATCCTGAAATGAAATTATTCATCCACCACACCTTCTGTCACTTACAACTCTCAAACATTTGGACACAGTCTTCTGCTCGGAAGAGTCATAGTACTACACCAGGAAAAAAATCAATTTATCTCTGAGTTCCTTGATTTAATGATTCTTTTAAAACTCCTACTTGAACTAGCCACAATTCTAGTCCTAAAGAAATGAATTAAGTGAAAATCATGGCACCAAAATAAAGACAAATTTTAAAAGTTTTCAATCTGTGTGTCCTGATTCCTGGGTCACTTGGATGTGCGCTTAGAGGATGGAGAGAATTTTCATTACCTGTAGGAAACTCCGCCATGTTGCAAATTCTTTTTTTTTTTTTTTTTTTTTTGGTGGAACCAGAGCTTGAACTCAGACCCCTGTGCCTGCCAGGAAAGCGCCCATCCCACTGAACCATCCCCCCTGCCCAAATTCTTTTAAGTTATCTGTTAAACCTGGGTTTGACAAAAATTCTGACCTACATAAGAAGTTGAAACTCTGTACTTTTGATTCCCTTGGGTAAAGATAAATTACTCAGATCATTTATACTGATTTTTCTAGAGATGAAGAATGAAATCAACTTCTTATCATTTCTGCAGTCATTTTTCTCCCTCTCTTTAGAAATTAATGGAAAAAATCCATCAAGCAGCTAAATTCTCCTTAGGTGGTGAAGTCCTTACAATATTTCTAGGAGGAAGCATAGTCTACAGGCAAAGATAGAGCTGTTCGGACCACTGCTTGTGCTTTGCAGTGTGGGTAGCTGTCCATTAAGCACAACGAGCCGATGGCAAATAATAAAATAACCATTTTCATTGCACAGCCAAGCTGCCTCTCAGGCCAGGAGCCACTTTCTCTTTAGAGGCAAATTGGAATTAATACAGGAAAGCCCTGAAGTGGTGATCAGTACCTGGGCGTTATAGCGCTTGGACTCAGCTGCTAACAAATTTCTCAAGATGTTAACCAGGAAAATGCTTATTTATATACAGAATAATTAGTGGTGGAGCATGGCATAGTAAAGACGTTTGGGATAGTTATAATGAGATGTCACTGTGTGCCTTTGATTTATAGAAAATGTTAACCCCCTGCCTCTGGGCGCATTTATAAAGTATAATAAACTACATCATAGATACAGTAAGTAGAATGTTAATTAATGGAAAAGTCGCTCTTACACTTTAGGTTTTCAGATGGAGGGAAAGATCAAACCGCACAGAACCACAGACTTTGGCTGGCCTTTGTCTAATGTTTCACTATTTCAACAGCCAGATTGATACTTCTGACCATTTGATGAATGAAAGAAGACTGAATGCTATCAAAATTAGTGCCATTGGCTGCAACATTATGAGCACTGGCCTCATCCACAGGTGAATCGTGCCGCTGCATGCCCTAGACGGCCCGACTGCCCTCACTATTTAGTCTCTCCTTCATCCGCTCACTTCCCCACCCCATCCTTTTACTCCTCTGCTGCTTTACTTGTGGTTTATGGACTCAAACATCTATGTTAGAAAAGACAGCAGACCATTTGCTCCGTAGCTCAAGATTTTTAAGTATAAACAATACTTTAGACATAAATTCAAGAATGTAATGACACCCAATTCTGCATTGTGTGTTCTTGTGTACATTTGGCTTTTGATTTTTTTCCCCAAGGTTACCAATATTGATCCAGAAGGACTGCATTTTCTTTCTGCCATGTTATTTACAGTTGCTGGGCAGTTGATATTTGAAGCCACATAAGGGCTCCCTCTTTCCCTATTCACTCTGGCATAGAAAGTGGAGCTAAGCACAAAATTGTGTCTGAGGTAGGCAATTTCCACAATACCTGGGGAACATCACAGGCAGTCTTAAGCTCATGAAAGTCTCTAGATTCTCTCAGCAAATCCAATACAGAATGAGTCCAAAGCAAATGCTAACCATGAGTAAGCAATAACATATGCGTATTGTCTATTTTATGCTATAAATCACATATGGTTCTCACTGCACATCTCTACTTTGTCTTCAGTTTTTCAGCTTCACTAGATTAACTTGATTAAACAACACTATCTTAGAACTATATCTGAAAAATATCAGTGACAACTTCTTATTCCAATGTTGTGTCTTTGTATAGTTATCACCTAAAAATTAAATCAAAATGATTTTTGATTTTAAAAAAGGCTCAAATACTTTTTTTCCCATTTCCCCACAGTTATAATATAATCACTCTATTGCTTCAAGTGTTAATTTAGCTTAAAAGACAAAACTATTTATAGTGGAGTGAATTGCTTGAACATTACTTTAGGGGAAGAAAAGAAGTCAGTCCCCAAAGAACTCATACCCGAAGTTGTATTGTAATATAATGGGACTTGCAGGGCATTAAAATCTTGCTTCTGAACCTATTTTAAAGTTTACAGCTTACATTTACTAGTAATTTCATGAACAAAGTAGGAGTCTGACAATACAGGGAAATACCTCTCTATGGCTGACTTCTTCACAATCATCCAATTTAAACACTGGTTAAAAACAAAATTCCTAGGCCAGGGAGATGGCCCAGTGGAATAAACACTTCCCTGGCAAGCCCAACAGCCTGAGCTCAACCCTCAGTTCCACCAAAAAAAAAATAAAATAAAATAAATTCCTTACCAATCAACCATCAGTGAAATTAACTTTCTTACACAGAAGAAATTTTGCTTAGAAAACTGTAGGTTACATAAATAAAAATATATATGCAAAATACATGCATTTTGCAAAAGTAAGACTATTTGAACAACTTCAGAATACTGTTGGTTTATTGTCATGTTAAGTCTTTTTATAAAGAATATTTTAAAATTCTTAATTTTGGAGCTGCACACATCTATCTTCAGATATTGGCTCTCAGCTTCCCCCATATGAACTCTGCATGCAATGGTGGCTTTGCACAATTAAGATGTGTTTTCTGGACCCACTGCTTTCCATTGAATTAAAATTTAAAATGTTTATGACATAAAAAGTTTGAAAAATTCTGTTCAATGACATACCCTGACTTCTTTCATTATCCCAGCTGGCTTTGAGCGGATCACCTGTACCCTAGGTATTGAGCCTGTGCTATCTTATAGTTTAATATAGTGTGTGTGGATTATGTGTCTGTATGAAACATTGTGATACTTGATTAGTAAATATCAGAGCTAAAGGTGCAGATAACAAAGCAGAAATTCGGAAGGGTGTGGATACCCCTGGATTTGCCCAGTCCCTAAAGGATTTTCTTGGTCTTTAAGAAGTGCACCTTCTCTTTCTATAATCTTGAAAACTACATGTAGGAATCGTTATGCATCCGTATCAGTGGTTTTGGTAGAGTTGAAAAGATCCGTTGAAGTATCTACTGGTGCTGATGTGCACCAGAACTCGGCCAGATGTCATCAGTTGAAGGCAACGAGGACCCTTATTGCTTTCGATGTCCAACTGCGCGGGCAGGATGAGTGCACTTACGCCCAGAGCAGCATCGCATGTGAAATCAGTTACCAGGAAGTGTCAGTCAGTGAACACAGAGTAGCTGATCAGCAAGTGTCTGCTTCATGCTTGGAGGGAGCCGGACCTCACTGTGGATTACAGAGGGGTATTCTGCTATTCTGCTGCATGGTCACTGTGTGGGTTTGGAAAATTGGCTCAAATCATCTGGCTTCCCTGTTCCTTCATGGTAGTGCCAGTCTCCACACTGAGCTTCTAGGGGTGTGCGCACGTAAAGATGGATTGTAAGTAGTTTGTCTCAAACTTAGTCGAGGTGGCTGTTTCCTATATGTTGACAAGACAATGTATTAACTTGTTAAAAACCACTTTCCATGCTTTACGATCAATTCGGGTAATGCAAAATAACACAGCCTTTAAGTTTCAATATCATTTGAATAGTTTTTATTCATTGTCCTTAATCATTGTAAGCAGCAGTTGTCGATATGTATGTTTTATTAAAAATCATGAAGTTAAATTTCCTTTACCGATTGGGTGACTGACACATGGAGCCACTCTTTCCGATTTAACCAAAACACATCGGTGTTAGCACAGCCATCTCAGGCCATCACCGATCATGTACGCAAGTTAGTCCAACACTAAGACTTCAGTATGCCTGGTCCTACCTCCTTTTCTCTCTTAATTTTCTGCTCTTTTGGGGAGAGTGTGTTAAAAGTGTGTAGGTGTGGATAGGAAGGCTCTGGCTGTGAGTCAAACAATTGTCAATATGATAATAATTATACCATCAGTCTCAATTGCTACATTGTCATCAATAGTATTAATTCTTCAGTGAATACAACTGTTTAAAATACCTAAAGAACTGTAGGACATTGAAACTATTCATGAGAATTGACTGACATGATATCACCTTCAATAGTTTTTAATTGCTTCACAAAATCTCAAGCTAGATATAAGTAAACTTAGGTCACTACTCAAAGGTATCCACTGCAGCAAAGCTTTCTGAGCATCCTGACTCTCTTACTTTCCACACCGCCAGTAAGATTCAGTTGCAGTAGGTGGTGTTATTTTAAACAGAAGTCCTCTGGTGTAATAACAAAGTCAATGTTGATCTGAGCCAGTCTTCTCTACCTGGAAATTTTCTAAATGATGCATCAATTCTTTTCAGCTCTTTGTAAGGAGATGTAAAAATTTAAAATGAGATTAAGTGGTAAAGTATACACTTGGTTGATGTGAAGCTCTAAAATATGAGCATATTTCCAAAGACCCTCATTTCAACAATGATTATACCTGATTAAGCCTATAAATATTGCAGGAGAGTAAGTGCAAGGATTACAGCTTGCTTTTTTTATGCTTGTGATTGATGTGCTTCCCTTCCTTCATGAATTCGTCTGTATCCTTCACAAAGGCCATGCTTCCACTTACCCTGGTAGTGCTACCTTTTATGTAGTACTGGGATTGGATCCAGGTACCTCATTTCCTTGTAAAATACATGCTTTTATTGGGGGATAATTATATTTATAATAAGCTTAAACATATTTTAGAGTGCTTTACCTTGATCCATCTTGACTAACATCAAGGAAACAGCCACCATGACTAACATCTTATACAATCTTTGCACGTTTTCCTCTACTAAAGAAATTAGCATTCAGTTACTTTATTGTGAAAACTGACTGGATCTAACAACTTTTACTGGAGATGCCAGTGAATGTCATCAGATCCCTTTCAGAAATTTCAGTGCTACTTGGCTTGATTCCCACCCATCAGATATTTTAACAGTCAACGCATTGATGGAAAATCAGGCCATTTTGTTTTCAACTGATTTTTTCCTTCTTGCTCTTCCAAATCTTGGTTTTACTCTTTAATCTCTACATTACAAGCCCAGCTCCATTCCTAAGGACTTTTCTTAATAAATACTCCCGAATGGCCTAGAATTCAGAAAGTCCCTTATGAACATATTTTTAGGAGAGACTATCTAGTTTATAAACGTTTTTACGCTCATTTATGTACAGACAGCATACTGGAGAAAGCCCTACAGGCACTGATGTGAGTAAACCCCTACTTTTCTGGATTTGTGTCTCCATTTGTAAGGTGAGGGGTTGTACCCCTAGTACCTCTTGACTTCATAGTGTGGTAGGTTTCCCTTTAAAATTCTTTCTAAAGAAAAATGCTCTTGGAAACAGACTATTTTTCATTTACTTAAAATATCTTGATGGACTGGAGATGAGTTTGCATCTGGGATATTCTTGAAAAATACCCTTTTGAAGGTAGTGTGAGAATGCTTAATATATGACTTTCTTTAATTAGACAGAAAGCTACTGTTGCATTTTCATAATGAAGCAAACAGAGGCTCATTAGCATTCTGTGAGTAATCCCCATAGATTTCAGAGAGTTGAGGACTTGAAATTGTTGAAACTCGCAATAGAAAAAGCTATGGAAGAAGAACCATCGTTTTTTTTTTTATTTCTGTATTTAGGATAGGGTGCACAAAGTACACAGGGTCTCACTGCGTAGATCAGACTCTTTGTGATCCTCCTGTTTACAGCCTCCCAAAGCTGAGATTACAGGTACATGCCATCCTGCCCATTCTCAATTGCTGTCACAGCACAACCCCAGGGTCATTTCCAGCACAGCAGGCCGAGGGATTGAATTCCTGGCCCCTCTGCACCTCTGCATTTATCCCATGAGCTATTTGGCTCACCTTTTTTTTTTTTTTTTTTTTTGTATGAAGCACCATCTTTTCACCTTGACAAATGAGGAAAAATTTTGCAATGTGTACCTCACAAAAGCAAACTCAATTTTGTGTAAACAGATAACTGGCCCTTGGTCTTGGCTATTTTCCTTCCTCTTCTTTTGCTAAAAGACTTTGAAGTTATTTCAAATGTATGCTTCACACAATGAATGCTAAGTGAGCTACATTATTCATTGTAAGTGAAAATATTTATTACCAGGTGTCAAGAAATTCTGGTTTCCTTTCTAGCATTCCTCATAAGAATGCTGCGGTGTAAAATCAAGAACCACGTCCACTAAATAATTATCCAGGTGAATGCTGTACCTACCTACAACCCTTATTTTTAGGCTTTATACTAATACTTTATAAATCAGGCACGGTGACACATGCCTATAATCCCACACTGGGGAGGCTGACATACGAGGATCACTACCAATCCACACTGCATAGTCAGACCCTGTACCAAATAAGTAGCATACTTGTTTTAAAAAGTGCTGTACATTTTAGACAGATGGTTCTGTATCCCCAAACCCATTTCAGATTCCTATCTAAGAAATGAGGCATACAGTGGCTTCTAACAGAAGTGGGAAGGAAAATGGTGGGAAATCCTCTGAATAGCCCAGTCTGGGGTAATTTCTTATCACTAGTAGATTTACGGAAAAATGATTCTTCAAAATGCCAAGTCGTATTGTCAGAAAGCAGGGCTTTGCAAACATTTTTTTACAAATGATTACTGGGGGAGTCCACACACTGAAAACAGAGGTTAGGTGTACAGGGCAAAGTATTTCTATGGCTGTTCTGATCTGTATACTAAATCCATACAGTGTAGATATTTCCATAGTCATTGAGATTCCTCTTTGTAGAAAAAGATCTTTCCTGGGTACAAGGAAATGAAAGTAGAACTTTGATGTCTATAATTTCAAGGTTTCTTAAAATATGGAAGTTGTAATTGTATTTTTATGTTTTTTACACTGTCAAGACCTAAACAAAAAATATCTCCCCCTCCCCCTCTTTGCAAATAGGCAATGAATATTCTGGGAAATCAGTAATTTAAAGTATGAAATTGCTACGTACATTCCAGATTTAGCTTCTAACATAATCTTATAATAATAGATGTAAACTTCCAGAATACAGTAAACTAGGAACATTTCTACATGAAAGCTTTCCTGACCTCCCAAGGCTTAGGAGCTGCTATGCTGAACCAGAGAGAGAAGAGGCGTGGCACGCACAGCCAGGTGGGCAGCTCTTTTCACTGTGGCCACATGAAGCTTGGACCCAGGCCTCGAGGGCGCTTTGAACACATGATCAGTGTACCACCCTGGCGTCCTTCCCGGCCAGTTGCATGCTGCGTAGTTTATTTGTTCCCATTCATGTCTCCATTTCATTTATTTGTTTGTTTGTTTGTTTATTTATTTATTTTTATTGTATTTTTTTGGCTGAACCAGGGATTTAACTCAAGCCCTTGTCCTTGCCAGGCAAGCGCTGATTCTACTGAGCCATCTCCTCGGCCCCCATCTCTCCATTTCATTTTGTTTTATTTGTTTATTTGCCCTTAACATAGTCTTCATTTCTTTTTTATCTTTTCTGCTGCTCATTTTTAAAAGAATAAATAATAGTTTAAAAAAAGAGATTGGAAATGACACAGAATTTCACTAAACAAAATGATAGAAATGCAGCAGTAGTTGTTATAGTGCATGTTATATTGCATGTTGCATGTTCAGATTACCAGATATAAGCACGAAAAATTGGTTATAAAACTTTAAAAACAAGGAAAAAATGAAGCATTAGCTATTGCTTTCACTAGACCATTAGAAATCAGCAATACAATTATCCAAGCTATCTTGTGTATGTGTGCATGTGCGTGCGTGTGTGTGTGTGTGTGTGTGTGTTATATTTTTTTCCACTTTCTTTTCTCCTTCCCTTCATTCTAGTCATTCCTTCCCTTTGCGCAGTTTGTTTTTGGGTTTTTTTTTTTGTTTGTTTTTCTTTTGTTTTGTTTTGTTTTTGTATTTTTAAGGAAGGGTCTACAGGGTGTTCATGGTCTCACTCCTAGATCAGATTTGTACAGATTTGTACACATCTCTCCATTTTACATGCGCTCTTATGGTGGAATTTGCAATGAGATACACGGGTGGCTTGTGCTGGCGTCATCTTATAAGCCACTCCTTAGGCTGCATAGTAAAGTGACCAAAAAAGAGCCTCCTGTGCTTCGCACGTTTTAGTTCACAGCAGATGACAGAGGACAGGGAAGTGCTGCGCCGCCCTAAGGCCCACTGTGTCAGATGCGAGGGGCCTTTGCGAGCCCAGGAGAGTGGGCTGGAGGGACTGTGCTCTCAGCATGCTTCAGGGTTAGCTTCTGCAGGGTGGCCTTTGCGCTCCATTGTGCTTCTTTTCCTGTAAGCCACATTCTAGAACTTTAAAGTCAAGATTTATTTTACATTCACCAGGTGAGAGATTACTTCTACCTCCCTACATCTGAAAGAGCTCTGCTGGGGTCTCCTATATAATATTAGCTGAGACCCCGTTACTACCCGCACACAGGAGAACATTTCCTGCCCCTGCCTCCTCCCTGCTCATTCCCTCGTCATCTCCTGCTTGCTTGGCTTCTTTTCTTCTGTTCTGCTTTCACCAGAGATCTGTGAGTGGCATCCACAGCTTTCGCCTGCTCTGTTCCTGTCACTTAAGAATCACATTAGGAAGGCAGTGCATAAACAGAAAGCTGCTGAGCCACTAGCAGTGGGGACGTCAGACTTCCCTGAATTCTGCAGCACTGAAAGGAAACACACTGAGCACATCTTACTAGATGAGTGAGGATTCTGCAGAATTCCAGGATTAGAAAGTGAGACTGTATGTTGCAGAGGTAGCTGGCGGGGCAGAAAGCATGGCCTCCACAAGCCAGAAATACTGGAAATTTCATTACTGTTGATATCTCTTCTTTAAATTTCAGGTTTGTGTTTTGTTTTGGTTTCCTCTTTTGAATAAAAAGCATTATTTGTTGTTGAAATTTTCATCTAATGTCTTAATTATTAAGAATTTACCATTCAGAGATAAATGGCAAACCTGTAGCTAAAAATGATATTACTAGTAATAATATGTCATGTGAAAATACCGCTCTGGGTGAAAGGGGCAAAATTTTACGTGGAAGCCAGCAGTTATTTCAGAGAGCAATGATCCCTGTTAGCTAGGGAGAGTGCGGTCTGGAACCGATGAACTCCACAGGACTTGAAGGCAGGCCGTCCTTGTCACCTCATGCCTGCCTGTCAACCCTTCATGGAGCAGAAGACCATGTAGTTGCACAATTACAGGTTCACAGAAAGTTGCAAGAAAGAGCTAAGGCAATAGCTGAGCTCTTCGCCAGCCTCCACCTGCTGACACCTGACTGCCTGTAGTCCAGGATCAAAATCAGAATATGGAAGGGAATATAAACCCAAGAACCTGTTCCCAGTTCACTGGTCATGCGTGCACGCGTGTGTGCTGTGGATGGCCCCGTGGCTCTTACCGCATGTGTTATCGCTGCTTCTAACCACTGTGCCAATCAGCTGGCCTAAGTAGACTGTGGCTGCAGACTCCTTGTTTTCCCCATGATGGTCACATTTTAAAAGCGCTGCCCTCATCTACATACGGCATAGGAAGGATTTGCTGCACACCATTGGATTAGATCTCTGTAGCACAATGAACGAAATCTCAGTTTGCTCTGTCCTGTGTGATTAGCTTCACATATTACATTTGCAGTTTAGAAGAAAGGCAGATGTTTAATAATTGTACTACAAATTTCTAGTGGTATTTTTGAAGGAAGCAGTTAATGCTTAAATTTTTTTCTTTTGTCCAATTTTTCGTTCTTATAGCTGCTAATCTGAGCACCTACTTTGAAGACAATGTGCAGTACAGCAACCATTGCCGAATTCATGGCATCTTGTTTTTTTTTTTAATTCTATATCATTTCCAATGTTTTATCTATTACTTTTCTATTTCCTTTAAAAATAATTAAAATATGGGCTTAGCAACTGCAGCCAAAATAAACCTCTTTTCCTTTAAAAAAAGAAAAAACAATAATAATAAGGGAATGAAAGCAAACAAAAGGCTTGTGGTCATTGGTTG
This sequence comes from Ctenomys sociabilis, assembly GCA_004027165.1. NCBI lineage: Eukaryota > Metazoa > Chordata > Mammalia > Rodentia > Ctenomyidae > Ctenomys > Ctenomys sociabilis. The sequence continues at coordinate 27,643 of PVKA01007668.1, forward strand.
GCTGATCTCATCTCAATTCTGGGTATTTTTTAATATAATATTTTTGCTTATGCAAATGGGTCAAGGGAATGTTAGCCGTCCCTGGAAGCCTTCGGTTAGTGAGTCAGACAGCGCATGCGCACTGCGGTAGAAGCTTCGCCCATCGAGAAGCCTGATGTCCACGAAGGCCAGAAATTTAGGTACAATTGTATAGTTAATATCTCTGCTTCCAAAATTGGAACACCTCCTCCCTCTCAGCCACAAGCACACCAGATAATTCGAGTTTTTCCCTTGGGAAGTGGCAGGTCTTCCGTATGATTTACTCACTACCTGTTCTATATCCACCTTGGAGTTACTTCGATGCTGCACATCTTTCTGGATGAATCTGTTTATGAAAGAGCACAGGATTTATTTGGAAAGAGCGTAAGAATAAAGGCTTTTCCTCCATATCAGCATCAAAGAAATTAGGAATGTAAAAAAAGAAAAAAAAACTCATTAGCAAATTTGTCCTATTTCCATATAAATTTCAGTGAATACTTTTCAAAAAGCCTAATCTATTTTGGTTTAAAATAAATGGGAACTCAATGCAGACTCTTGTTAAAGCTCGAAACTGCTGATTGTTGTGTTTTCTGGGTTGTTTTCCGTTTTAGAGCCACTTGACAGTTTGCATAGCCAATTATTGTGTTCTCATTTCTTTAATTCCAGCAGTGCTGGAGGCTTCTGAGGGTGGGGGCAGGGAAGGAGCTGCACTGTGGCTTTGCGGTTCCTCAGCAAGCTGCTCCATGAGGGAAAGGAGAGCACAAAGGAGAAGGAAGGGACCAATGTGCACAGCACAGACAGGCACAGGCCAGCCTGGGACGTGCTACTGCTGATTTCCACTGGAAAGAGGCAGTTAGTGCTGCAATGGCGCATTGTAACATAACTATTGTGCTTAAGTCATTTTTAATTTTCTTCGCCAATTCTGCATGCTTATATCTGGTAACCTGAACAGCTAATTTAAAAACAACAATATACAATATAGTAACCATTGTTGAATTCCTATCATTTTGTTTAGTGAAAATCTGTATCATTTCTAATGTTTCCTTTTTTGATTATTTTTTATTCTTTTTTAAAAAATAAAATCAATCAAAAAAACTAAAAAATCTGCTAAACAAGGATGGTGGAGCAGGAGCTATGGAGGGAAAGAGGGAGAGGGAAGGACAGGGAGATGGAGGAAGGGAGAAAGGGAGGGAGAAGATGGGAGGGAGGGAAGGAGCAGGAGATGGAGAAGAGGTGTGTATTTGTGAGTGTGTTGTTGGAGGACAGCGCAAAGTTAAAGCAGCAAAGTGAATTTTAAATAAATGTTGAGGCTTGGTACCGAATAACGCTTTTGTGCAGCATATTGTCAGCGACCCAGTGCAGGGAACAGCGGGGTTCCCATGGCCTGGTTTCGAGTAGGGTTGTCTGTGTCGTGATGAATGGGTCACAGCAGATGTTTTTGCTAGGAAAACCTGAAGACCAGGCACCTTAGAAATGCAGCTTCTCCTCACCAGTGAGTAATTTCTAGAAGCTGATTCAATGTGTGTAGCACTGATGTGAGATAGAAAATGTCATGTGATTTGTGGGGAATTTGTTAATAACTTTTCTTTATGAAATCGATAGCTTTCAAAGGTCCCAAATATAACGTCTATGCATTCAACTCCAAAAAAAATGCATTTGTCAAAAACTTGTCTTTATTATCACTGAATCATGAGCTCATTGCTCAGCTTTTAGAAGCACTAATTGAATCATTTTTAAAAACTGAGCTAGGAATGGTTCTCGAAATGAGATAAAATGAGGCCTGTCGTGCAGTTGCTGTGGGTGCCCCAGTGCCTTTCTGAGCGGGAGCAAGATTCGGGTACCAGGCATGTCCACTCACCCTGTCTCTCTTGCATTGTCAGAGGATCTCATCCAAATCTTCCACAACTCATTAGACTGAAAATGGGCTTTCATGCACCAGCCCTCAGTAATCATCTCACTCCTTAAAGACCGTGTCAGTTTGGAATGAGGAAATTAATGAAAACTCAGTAAAGTTTTATAGCTCTTTCACAGTGATTCCCTCTATGCATTTGCCACGGCACTGAAAATGATCATTGCTGGATTTATAGAATCACAATCCCGCAGAGCACCAAGCTGGGAAGAATAGCCAGTTTAGACCAGATAATAAATAACTAGTTCTCCATATTTACTTGCAAATAAGTAAAGATGGCATTTTGTGGATCTTGGTTGCTGGGAGGAACAGAGGCGACACAATAAATGGTGAACATTGTGTGCTGAACACCATGTGTGAACTTCGAGGAGAGCTTGTGAGCTGAGACCAAACTCATAGACATTCTTGCAAACCATTGCCATAGCAACAGCCTTACAATTTCCAAGATCTGTCTCCCTCAAGTTTGCACCTGCAGTTAGCTTATTGTGAAACAAAAAGGAGGCTTTCCAAGTTGAAAATGCTTTGGAATGATTGTGTGTGAGTTTTGAAATGAAGTGGAATTTAAAAGTTCAAAAGCAGAATAGAAGATTCGAGAAACAGTGTGTCTGCATCCTCCTCACCCGCTCGCCTCCTCCTCCTCTCGCGGTACAGTGTTGAGGCAAGCGCTCGCAGTGTCAGCCTGTTGCGGTCATTATGACGGAGGCTTTGCCCATTCTACTGAGACACGTGCCGCCTCTCAGCACACTAGATGCTAGATGCCTTGTAAAGGAGCAATGAGGTGAGAGCCGAGATTTATCTGGTGCTCATTAGGTACTGTAAACGGTGTTCAGTGTGCCACCCATTAAAACTCAGCCACACTGCAGAGACTGGTGCTAAATCCCTCCCATTTTACAAATGAGAATTTAAATAAATCACCCAAGCTCTGATAATTACAGTGTCAGAGCCCAGGTTTAAACTTGCATGTACTTGACTCTAGTGACCTTGAACCAAATCATTAGGGACCAGCAGTACAAGATCTCAGAATAGATAACCAAGCTTTGCAATTTGTTAAGCAAATTGCTGGTACTACAAGGCCAGAAAAGAAGCTGCTGTGGGGTGCATCTCAGCCTCTGCTCAGGGGACATTGGCTGATTAATCACCAGTGGGGCCAGACACAGGTGGCCCCACACCCCTGTCTTAGTTTACCTCTGTGAATAAGTCAGTGTCCCTCCCATTCTCTGTCTGGGAGGCAGCTGTGGAACTAAGCCAGTCCCCTTCTTTATGATGCTCTTTCATTGCTGTTTTCTTCCTAGCAGACTCAGCAGATCACAAAAGGGGGCTTGACCTCTATGTGACTAATTTTGGAAAATACAAACTGACATATTTGGAATATTGATTCTGTGAAATTTCTTGGGCTCAGTGAAATGAGAACAGGTTATCTTGGAATTGTCATAGTGAAATATTCATATATATATATATATGTCACCTACAAGTAAATGAAAGTGGCTACCTTTGTGAAGAACTTCTCAGAAGAAACTAGCAGGTTTGCGCGCTTCGAGCTGGGAGCTTTGCCCGAGTGCCACGTCACACCTGGGCTCTATGTCTTGAGACCCTCTGTAGCTCTCTCTTCCTTGCCCAGATTTTGTAAGTTCTGGAGATGGAGAATATCAGCCATCAGAATTTCCACCAGCTAGATATCCTCGCTGATATCTAGGCACAAATTGAAAGGGGAGGTCAACTGATTGATCGATTTTTTTATTTATTGTTTTTAAATGTATTTGGTTGTTACAGTGTCTCACTACACAGCTCTGGCTCATAGTGATCCTCCTGTTTTTCAGCCTCCTCAGTGCTGAAATTACAGGTATGCATCACCATATCTGGACTCTGTGCCTGGCTCAGCTCACCCACGGGCAAGGCCAATGCAGCATGTGATGCCAGGGTTCGAACCGTGGTCCCTGTGCATGCCTGAGCAGATGCTTAGTCCATTCACCTATCTTGCTGGCCCCAGTGGAGGTAGATTTATAACGTTTGAAGAAAACATAGAGCAACTACGGGGAGTTTGCATAGATGGAAATGTGGGCAACAGCAGTCTGGGTATCACATGGAACAGACACAGGGACAGTCTTTGGAACCCAAACTCACTGAGCTGCGGCTGACACTGGTGCTCTTAGCAACACTGCCTGATGCGCAAGCAAACTTGTCTTCTAAATTTTTAGAAGACTACTCTTCCACATGTCCCAAAGTTCTGGGGACAAGTGGCATATTTACTGGGAATAGGTTGGTGCCCTTAACCAGCAGGCATCCTAGTAATGATGTAGAAGGGCAAAGGGCAGGGAGGGGTGACAGAGGTCCGTATGGCAGAGACAGCACAGCAACTACATGCAAACATAGTGGAACCAGCTTGGACCCATTGCAAATCTAAGGCTTGGAAGAGGAAGAACTGTCCAAGGAAGAATGCACTTGAGCCATTAGAGACCCGAGAGCCTCACTTGTGGTTTTCACTTATTATGACTGTTAGTGACCAAAAAATGTGTGTGAGTTGCATCAAAGAAGGGGTCATCAGGTAGCGTCATAACTAAATAAAATGTTCAAAATGTGTCTGAGAGGAGCCCAGCCACAGGGCGCAGCCGGCTCTGCAGCACAGCTCCCAGTGCTCCACAGAAGGCTCCTGCTCACCCAGCCCCCCGTGGGTGTCCCTGGCTGGCCGCCATCCATGGTGGCAGTGGGTGCCACTGTCCAGCATTTCTCGAAGTGGTACCCGGAGTGATGAAGGGGGTAAGAGGTCCCACGGATGGCCACCAAGGAGGCCCAGCTCAACTCCTGAGGCCCACAGTACACCGGGCTTTATTTGACAAGCCTCATCTGACTCACAGCTGACCACCCCAGGCAGGTTTTTCTTAATGTTAACTGCAAGGGCATTGGAACTGATCGTGCAAAACTCCAGGTGCAGTGAGTCCTTGGTGACGCTGAGGTCAGTGACTGCTAGGTTACGTCCCTCAGTCAGGGAAGAAAGCTCTCTGTGTTTTCTATGTACTGATAATGTGCTGCTCTGGAAGGTGCTTTAAAAAGTGTTCTCACGTCAAATGCGCAATTTGCTGTTTACAGAATGTTTAAGGAGAGAAATGTGAATTTGTTAGGAGATTGTACTTTCCGTAAGGAAAACATCTAGACCACCAATCTAGGGAGTCCAGTGTTAGGAAGAAACTTTGCTTTTCCTGATGCTGCAAGAACGTACACCGGACCTCTGACACCGAGCGCCAGCTCTGGCCCTGTGGCAAGCGCTCCATAAGGCCTCTTGTGTGCCAGCACGGTGCTGCACAGTGCACCTCTCTCACCTTGGCTGCTTCTGCCAAAAGGCAAAAATGATTTCATTCTCACACAGAAAGAAATACAATGCGGAACAGAAATCTAGAGAACAAAAATCGCGAGAAGAAATCAAGGAGACTGGCCCATGGTGGTACAGCTAGTGAGGGCCTGAGCCAGGCTTTATGCTCCGCCCCACGCTCCGCCCCACGCTCCGCCCCCCAGCTCCGGTGCCGCCTGGACTCCTCCTTTGCTCATGAACGGAGCACAGGGAGGCCTCCCCAGCCAGGGCCGGGCCTGCCTTTCTGCACTCCCAGCAGGGAGACGCGGTCACTGCGCTCCACCACACATCCACCAGCGCAGCCACCCCTCTCAGCAGTGAGCTTCGAGAGCCGTCCAGGGCTGCCCGGAACTCTCCACAGACACCACAGCAGCACGGACAGGGTGCAGCATCTTGCTGGAGTACAGGCAGCAGAGCAATTTAATCTGCAGAACTAGAAGTTCGTTGTCAGGGCTCAGAATATCTCACATTAAATTAATTCAGACCACAACAAAAGATGTGCGGAGCGCTGTCCATGGCCTCCAGGTATTTCAGCAGGACAACGCAGACTCCTTTATATCACAGTTTCTTCATAGAGAAGCATTCCCAAATGCTGATGACTGAAGGAGTCATAGGAGGGCTTTGGATACTTGAAAGCGGCCGAACAGTTTCACCCCCCAGCTGTACGGGGAAGGGGGCAAGAAGATGTCATGGGATGTTGCTCGGTCCGAAAGCATCTCTGTGGACTTGTCCTGGTACGTGCACTGTTCCTCTCTCAATGGCTTGGCTGGCACTTGTGTCACCACAAACAAGGTGGAGAGGGATGAATAAAATGAAAGCAGAGGCCAAAGAACGGTGAGAATTGACACCACTTATTGATCAAAAATGGAAAGTGCCTACTACTTAAAGCGTGGTAGTGGTCGCATTTTCTAAAGAAGTTTCCGTGACTGTGATTGCTTTTCATATCAATTATTCTTTTCAGTCAGCTGGTGGATCAGCGCCTCTCTGGTACTGTCAGTCACACTCACTGGAAAATACTTTCCTAAAATTAGGAGGTCCTTTTATTTTATTTAATATGACAGAGTGGTTTGTAATGATTATTTTACTTAGTGGATCACTTACATATCCTTGATTATTCCTGAATTACTGGCAAATATTTGTCTTCCAATGCGGATCACTGTGCCAGGCACGGGGCCTAAACTTTTGAATGTGTCGTTTTGGTCATGAAACTGCAATACATATGGAAGATCAATTAACTAACTCATGAAGTTCTTTAAATTGCAAAAAACTTGTGCTTCACACCCCACCACAACAGTGTAAACGCTGAGTCAGGAAATTACATTTGGGCCGGGGAGATAGCTCTGCAGCATAAGCGCCTGCCTGGCAAGTACAAGGTCCTGAGTTCAGTCCCCAAGTCACATGCTGTGCTGGCCCCAGAACCGGGCATGGTGGTGCATGCCTGTAATCCCAGCACTAAAGAGGCTGAGACAGGAAGATCACTATGAGTCTAAACTGTGTATCAAGACCCCAAATCAAGAAAATGAAAGAAGAAAATGAAAATTTTTACTCTCTCCCTGAATGACTGTTTATTAATCAGTCATATTCATCCAATGGTTATGAATGGAAGGACAAATTAACGAATGAGTGATTGGCAGAATGGGTGGAGATGAATCTTGTGAGTGCGTTTCACTCTGCGCTTGCACCCTGGATGCAGTGAGTGCCACCCGCAGGCTTCATTTGCATGCAGTTTATTTCGGAAAGAAGGTAAAAGTTCCATAGTATAGTTAAATTTTGAAGGAAAGAATTTTAAAAGCATACTTTCTGTAACTTAAAAGAAGTGCTTATTTTATAAGTCTTTTGCAGTAGAATTTGTGGGGAACAGGAAGAGTGAAAGAATGTCACATGGAAAAAGATCCAGAATGAAACAATAGTCAACGGTTTTTTCTCAGGCCTTCCCACAAAGGAGCCTTTATCTTTTCACTTTCCTGAAGGACAGGCAGGCTTCATGAAAGGAGGCAGAGCAACTCACCGCACAATGCAGTGGCTCAGCCTCCTTCTGAATTTCAGTTGTTCTCATTCAATTAAAGTCTTTTTTTCTATTTGTCTTCCATAAATTTCCAGCCATGGGGAATAATGTGAAAATCCATTATAAAGTTTCATTGTCACTTCTAGAGCTGTTATAAGGAAGATTAAAAATTTTTCCACAATCTTTATCTTTTACTCTTAGGAGTTAGTTGTACTCCTAGAAGAGAATCTGCACTTGCTCTTTCTTACATTGAAATTTAATGAATTGTTATAAATGAGCAGTTCTGGGGGGGGGGCCCAGGAGATGGCTCAGTAGAATAAGCACTTCCCTGACAAACGCAAGGACCTGAGTTGAATCCCCAGTTCTGCCAATAATAATAATAATAATAATAATAATAATAATAATAAATGAGCAGTTCTGAGGCAGAATGATCAACAAAAACAAAGCTTTTTAAAGATAATCTTCTAGAAAACTCAAGTATCGAAATGTTTAAATATTTAATTTCAAGATGCTTGACTTAAAGCCAAGTATAGTTGCTCTTAACTACAGTCATTCTATTTCCAAAATGATTTGTTCACAGAAATGATTTTAGATATCCAGGTATGTAAGGGATAGAAGCCAAGATTGGGTGGTCATGGCATGCTCTATCTGGTTTCTCGTACTGAGGATATGAGATCCCCAAATAGCTATGTCCTGTAGAGATATCTGGGAGGAAACACACTGAAGTAATTCCCAGATTTTCAATTTCAAGATAATTGCAGAAAGCAAATACTTGTACTATCCCAATACACTAAGGAAATATTGCTCATGGCCTTGTGAGAGTTTATTAGCATATTATGAGTCCATATGAAAGATGCAGCTTAGGAACACTGTGCAGCCACGCTCTCACTCAATCCCTCAATCTCTCTCTCTTTCTCTCTCTATCACGCTCTGTCTGTCTCCCTCCCTCCCTCAGCTGTTCCATCCCTCCCTCTCTCCTTTAATTAGCAATATTGCTGAGTGTTTTTTTTATTGTCTTTTCATTTAAAAGCTGTAGAGAAACTATAGCATGAAACATAAATAAACTCTGGTCAGAGATAAGTTATAGCATGTAATGAGTGAAACCTGGTGCTTGAGTATTTCCCAAGGCCATGATGTCAGTTTTGCAGGAAACCAAACCTACAGAAGACAGTTGTAGGTCGTAGGCTGGCACCGCGCGTATGAAAGGCTTCTACTGAAAATTATATATATGCACTACATGCGCAATGGCAGGGACAGCTCTTGGGGTGAAAGCAAGCAGCCTCAGGAGAGCAGCATTGCATTTCCATGATGCGGCCAGGAGAAGGTAGAGATGCATGTTCTATTCATCTGAGAAGACAAAAAGATTACAGGAAATGAAAATGAAATCTATTCAGTTAAGTATTTTCTTGGCTACCCACTTTCAACACTCCCTAAAGCCTTATATTGTTATGCAAGAGGCAAAAATAATTTCTTACTGGTTATAGTAATAGAATAAACATTGCATAGTGAGAACTTTCATATTTTTGAAAATGTTTTCACATTTCATGCTTTATTCCCATGGAATCCCTATGAGATGGGGAACTTATGATTCACATATACAAATGCATATATATATATATATATATATATATATATATATATATATATATGATTTACAACACAAAAATCACCCAAGACAATGCATATTTCTTATGAGAAGCAGGCTGAAATTTAAATTCTGAGCTAGTATCTATTTTCCATTATTAATCCACTCACTAGAAATTAAACTGAGATGTTCGGCAGTGTCTCCCAAATATATATTAATCAACCAAAATATGCACCATAAGGAATGAAGTTAAGTTGCATGAAAGTTTAGATTCCAGTTTAATTAGAATCAGCAATGATTGGATTCTCTTAGTAAGTAACAAAATAATATCATGATATCTGAGATAGGTATAGTTTACTCTCAATCACTGCTTTACATATTATATAGCAACTATATATTAAATAGCAATTATATATTATATAACAATTATTACATATTATATATTTGTAGGGACACTGCTCAGGTATTGGACTATTTAGGAGACCTTGGTGTAGAATGTTTTATGTATTCAACTCATACATCAAAGTAGAATCAGAAAAATGAGCTTCCTGTTAGATAGGCTCCCATGGTTCCGGCACATCCCTGTTTCTTGTCCTGAAAATCTCACATGGCACCAGGTTAAGGCTCTAACAAGAGTCCTTTGACCATGCTCATACCCTGGGCTGGCTCTTTGTGCCTCTGTATGTGCCTTTGATTTTGAACTGCGAATTCTAGAACTGTCAGGAAGAGGAACCTACCTGGATCACTGAAGTCATGTCTCTGTTGTTTCCAGAGAAAATATAACATTATTACTAAAAGGTGATCACTTCTATTTGTTGATTCCCAAGATGTATTTAAGGATATTTTGGAAAAAGCCCTAGAGATGATGGTGTGGTACAGACAAAGATAAACGCCTCAGCAGGGCTTATTTTGTGAATACAATTAGTAAGAGACTTAAGAGAAAGGCATTGGAGCTGGGCTGGATATTGAGTGATAGCTTAGTGGGAAAAGAGAACAATTTATTGTTACTAATTTTATAGCCAGCCTGTCAAGAAGACAGGAAAATATTGAAGAACGGCTGATATCTTTTTGTCTTTAACAATTTAGATATGGCTTTGTGTTCAATAAGGTATATATTTAAGTGCTATAAAAACTAAATTAGGAAAAGACTGACACTAGTAAATGAAAACAGGGTTTACTTTACTAAAATTATTGTTTGCATCAAAATATGAGCTTTCTCTACTTGGACATTACAATGGGCGTACTTGCCTTCGTTTTTCTCTCTTTAACGCTACTTACTGTGCCTGCCGCCACATCGAACAGGGCGAGCGCGCTGTGTGCGTGTCCTCCGTTGAGCGTCTGCTGCTTCTCGTGCCACTCATGGCCTTGTATCTGACAGTCAGCACCTACTGCTTTTCTGCTACTTTTTCACTTACTATAAATGTATCATATATCTCTGTAAAGCTCATGAAACCTTTAGAGAGCAGGATGATCGGGGATGGGTTGGATGGACAGGTGTTGGCGTGGGTGGACAGCAGTCCTCTCGATCGAGCAGCCACTGCAGTCTCCAGTGGTCTGGAGGGCCACACACACTGCCTTAGTTACCACTGCACCTGGAGTTTTCAAAACCATTGAATTGTCTAATATCCCAATAAGACAAAGCAAAGAGCTTGGACTAGTGACTACTGAGGTGTGGCTCTGTGAAGCAAGCCGTGCTACCGACTAAGACAGGAGTCCATCTGCTGATGTGTTCCATGCCAACAACGAAAGCCTGGAGTTTGGAAATACGCTCTTTGATACTGTCCATCACTGGCATGGTGCAATCGTAAGGTCTCTCGTTACCAGGAAGGGCTTGCAGCTCTGCCTGTGTGACTGAGTCCATGTGGTCACCAGAGCTGGACTGCAGATGCATCCCGATGCCGGGGAAGCCTGGATTTACATTTGTAAGCATCTGCCAGTATTTATATTGGAAATGGGCAAAATCATCTCAGAAAGGGCCATGTCCAAAAGCAACACAACAGAAGGGGAACACATTTGATCAGTCCTGTATTCTGTTGATTTGCCTGCTCTCGGTGCCACTGTTCTACCATCAGTGGCACTTGGAGTCTCAGCCCTGGAGTTCTCAGAAGGGAAAATCCAGGTAAAGAGCTTATTTATGCAAGTTTAGACTTCACTTGAACTTTTTCTTTTGGCTGGTCATTCTACTTGCCTTAGTACAAATGGAGATGCAATAAGAGCTCAGGGTCCCTCAGCAGCCTGAAGCAGCAACACAGCAGACAAGCTTTCTTCTTTAAAAACAAATGTAGCTCCAAGTTTCTTGACACATTTCTTTTTTGAAGCTTTACCATTTTGCATAAATTAGCCAAAACAATGCTCTTCTTTGACTAGGCAGGAATCCAGGCTTCTTCCTTCTCCCTGTCATTTCCTTGAAATTCATTTCTCTGCAACATTATCTCCATATTTTTTTTTAGTTTTTTCCACTGAGTTTTGCCTCTGAGAATAACCAGCATCAAACATACATAAACATAAATGTTACATTGAGTAAGGCTCATGATCTCTTTACCATGGTGAGGCTTCTCTACTCGGATCCAGCTCAGCTGTTCTGAAATCATTGCATACATTTTCACTCCAAATGAGAAAATTTTGGAGAAAATTGAATGGCTTTCAAGTCTGTCTTCTTCCAAGCAGACAGCTGATTTATGGTCACTTTTTGTAATAGCCCGGGGCATCCATTGGGAAAGAACTTCAAGGAAATGCAAAAGCTGTTTTCAGGGATATTTAAGCTTTGCCCTGAGTATTTATGGATGGCGGTACCCACACATTCAAACTGGGTCAAGGGGTACACAGGGGGTATTTCATTTTTGAGCAGACACTTAATTAAACCACTCATAATAGGAGCATTTATTTTAACAAGTGACCTCCATCCTGCGTTCTGGAGGATGCTGTTGGTGAATAGTAAATAAAGTAATAGACAGGGGAGCACTGGTATATTTCCAGGAAGATAAACGTTTCGAATTGACTTGTTACTTGTATTGATTTTTTAAAAAATTTTTTTCATCTGCTTTAGCACAAAGTGGGAATGAGACGTTATTTCAGGCAGGAACTGCAAATTATACTTTGATGTACAGTAAGGATATTTTATGTCCACCAGAAAATATTGTGTATAAAGAAGGTGCTTTTTCTTTGTTGACTAACTGACCCTTGCTGCCATTCTTATTCATGCTCTGGAGCTGAAATTGCACTCTGCACACCGGTTCTCAGTGCATCACCCTTAGTTTTGCTAAATAATGTGTCATTAGACTGATGCATTTCTCTGGTGTCCACTACTTTGCAGAGAGAAGAGCAGCAGCAAAACCAGCTGTGTGCCGCTGGCCAGGCAGACCCTGCTTTGGCGGGCGCCATCCCAGCACACCAGGCTGACCCTCAGCCCAGGCCATGAGAGATCAGGCTAGATCATGTCATGCGGGTTTCTGTTAAAGTTTTGGAACTAATGAAGGGTTTTTCTGTGGCATTAAGTTTGCAGTGCACATCTTTTTGCACAATTGAAATTTGACGTCGTCTTCCCAAAGCAAGTTTGTCTTTCTGGCCAACTTTTCCTATAGGTTTTTTCCTTGGGTCACATCAGTCATAAACACATCTGTGTGTCATCACCAGGAATATGCTCTAGGGACTCTGCTGCTAGCAGGGGCATAGTGTTATGTGCTAGAGCTATCCATCTTCTCACCGTGTTCTTTTTACCATATAGATATGCAACCAAAGTGTATTTTAACAAGTGACAGCCAGTGTGTGTACCCAAGGTCCACCATTAATGATAATAGGAGCAAACAAAGTCTTGCTCTGGACAAAAATAGAAGAGCGTCGCTCTCGCTCCTAACCTTTCAGCCTTTCCCCAGTATTCCGGAGCACCAGTTAAGTCGACCTCATGTCACACGCGACGGACGCCTCTCTCTTGTCCCGACTGGGGCTGGCCAGCTCTGCATGCTGCTGCTGCCCGCAAACACAGCTCAGTGCAGCAGCTTCACGGCTTTGATTTCCTCATGTCTAGCTGAGCCGCTTTCCCCTGATGGTTTAAAAATTTAATTTTAGTAAACATTTCAAAGAAATGCTCAGGATTGCCACATGCTTGTACATACCACTCCACATTAGGGAAGGCCAGCGTGCTGCTTTGACCTGTGAGTGGCTTAAATGTACAATTAGAGACACTTTTCTAAGTGGGCTTTTAGGTAAATAACGCTGTTACACGGCCACTATCCTGTCTCCTACAGCAGGCCGTCTCTTTTCTGAAAAAGGTTATAGACATCAGGGGAAAATACACCAAATAATAGAATTGATTAATGTGACACACTAGAATTCTTTCCTCCCATTCTCTCAACAGTAGGCCTTACAGCAGCAGGTCCAAACAGAGTGAATTAAATCCAAATTACACAGCTTTAGCTTGAAAATTGTTCAGTTAATTCTGTCTCCAAAATAAAATTTGATTTTTTTTTCATTACATTTATGCCACTTTCCAAATTTTCACACCATGCTGATTTCTGCCAAGACATCTCTTTACTTGCAATCTTTCCTCCCAAAGCTGTGGCTAGTTATTAATTTCTGAAGAAAAACTCATACAAAAAATGAGAGTTAAAATATAGTTTTAACTCCACCAAGTTAAAATATAGTTTGACAAAAGGGTCGTATTTATGCAGCAAGTCTTTGCTACTGCAAGAGCGACAGAGGAGAAGCTACTGTATGGCACCTCCTGGTGCTCTGGAGTTGGGTTTTGTGAAAAGCAGCACTGAGAGCCTTCCAGCATTGTTGCATGTTGTATATTTAAAAAGAAAAAAAAAAGTTGATTTAAAATTTCTCATGCCGGGCATGGTGGCACTTGCCTGTAATCCCAGCACTCACGAGGCTGAGGCAGGAGGATTGTTGTGAGTTCGAGACCAGCCTGAGCTACAAAGTGAGCTTAAGGTCAGCCTGAACTGCATAGTAAGACCCTGTCTCAAAAAGACAGAAAAAATAAATAAATAAATAAAATAAATAAATAAAATAAAATTTCTCAGCTCACATTGCCTGAGTAAGTTAGTTCACGTGAAATGTTATCCGTTGACTCATGTGTGTGTGGCCCAGGCGTCTATCTTAAGAGGCAGTCCTGTTTAGTGATATTTACATCTGTTTGCCTAAGTCACAAGTTAAACGTCAATGGTAAAGATAAAAGCTTAGTTCAACAAATTACTAATATAGTTACTACATTTTGATACAAGTACTAACATGAGCTCATAAGTTAAAGATGGTGCACATTCTTAAAAGTTGACCAATTAAATAAGACCTTTTGGTTCTGAGTGCAGCAGAATCAGAGCTCAGGGCTTGGGTGGCCCGGTGGTGCTGGGCTGACTGGAGATCCCAAAGCAGAGCTCCCCAAGCAGGACTTCCTTGTGGACATCCTCACTGACATTCAGATATCGAATGAAAGACACTAATTTGATATTGGAAAAGAAAAAGATTCTGTGCTGCTATTTCAATAAAAATCTAGTGCATGCCAAAAATGATACATATGTAACTGGCAGTTTAAAATTCAAAATGATATTATTTTAAAATACAGTGGAAAAAAATGCAGTGGAGGACTGGAGATGTAGCTCAGTGGTAGAATATTTGCCTGCCATGTACAAGGAAGGCCCCGAGTTCAGGAGAGAGACAGGGGGGGGAGAGAAGGGAGAAGAGGGGACAGAAGGGGAGAGGAGGGGAGAGAAGGGGAAGTGGGGAGGGGAGGGCTGGGGGAGGAAGGAGAGAGGAGAGAGGGCAGGGGAGGTGAGAAGAGAGGAACGCAGCTGGTTTAAGATGTTTATTAAGGGCAGCCTACATGGTAGAACATACCTTTAATCCCAACACTTGGGGGGCTGAGGCAAGAGGTTCACTGTTAATTCCAGGCCAGCCTGGGCTACATATTGAGTTTCAGACCAACCGGAACTACCTAGTGAGACTCTTATCTCTAACTAAACATGCAAACATTCTGAGATAAAGCATTTGTCCTCAGTATCCTCCCTGAATCAAGAGTGCTATAGTACTGTATTGATTAAGCCAGTATATTACACTTCTTTAAGAAAAAAGCAAAAAAAAATCTCTTGTAAATAGAATTGAATAATTTATCTTTAGTCTAATTAAATTTTAATTTAGTTTAGGTGTGCCCACGTGGGGGAGCAGAGGGCAGCTTTCCGCTGGGCACTAGCCCTGGAACAGAAAGCTGGCGACATGCCCTGGGTGCACTAGTCAGCTGGTGCGCAAAAGCACCTAATCCAGTCAAGTGTCCTTATCAGTCAGAGTGGCTTTGATCCCCTCAAGAGGCGTAAGCCAGGGGCTGAGAGTCTCCCGCTTGGAGCCCCTGGGGACAGCCGCCCACTTGGCCATGGTGCCACTTGCTGACACTTCTACTTCTGAGAAAACCATAGTTTTGAACTGTCTCTTTTAAAATAGCAAAAGCATCATGAATAAATCCAGAAACAGAGGACAGTGAGGAGCAGAATGACTCGCACAATCTTAAACCGCTGCTGTATGGCTTGCAGTTTTTGAGGACTATATTGTAAAGCAGGACCATCTGAACAAATCCTATATCCTGCAGGATCCCATGCTTGAAATATTCCTAAGCTTAATATTTGCCATAAAATCCCATCATCCCTCGGCTCCCTTTTTTAAAAACGCTGCCACCTTTTTAAACCTTACTGACTTACAGTCTCCCATGTTAGGTGCCTAAAAGGAAGGAAGTGCGTCGTGCAGTGTTTCTCCCTTCTCTGTGTGGTAGGAGCTATCTACACTACTATCACCATAATTCCATTACTTCCCTGCTGTGGTTCTCAGCATCCTCTAAGAGATGGAGGTCTCTTTGGTCCTCGGCAGGCCTGATGGGACTTTTTTCATCCTGTGTCTTAGATTCTGCTTTAGACTGCACCAAGTCTGCTGCAAACCTTATAAAATTCTGGGCAGTGACTGTGCTTAGCTTCTTGTTCCCTGTGAGTGGTGGGAAAGTGCAGCCCCTAGGGCCTCACTGCTCACCCGCGGGATGAGTGGCTGGGCCTCATGCCCCGAATCTGGCCATCAGGGTGGGTCTCGCTTTTGGTGCAGTGCAGGGAAGCAGCTAAGACAGCACAGAGGAAGGAGGCACGACTCCCCAGCCACACTCCTTCTCATGTATGGGAGCCTTGATGACTGGAGGGACAGTAGAGAGGCGGGGCTGCTCTCTGAACATGACAAGGAAAACAGATCCGAACATGAAAGCGGAACAGAAGCGAAAGGTGGATTCTTTCTGCTTCCCTTCTGTGTGAAAGACACATCTGGTTGTCTGCTTAATCTGTGCCTGCTAGTGATGACAAGCTGCAGTCTGAAGATTTATGAAACACCACTGGGCTGTGAGTGTGAAAGCTTATGGCTGTGGCACTTTTAGGAAGCTGAGAACAGGTATAGCATAAAGCTCGCCAGTGTATACGTTGCTGCACTCCAGGGCTATAATAAATTGCAAGTCATCCACTTTTGCCATGTTGTTTTTAAAACCTGTGTGAGACTGTACGCACCTTCTCTCTGCATTGACTGGTGGTGTCTTCAAATGGGCTGTCACCATTTCAATGTCTCCTCATAAAATACGGTATAACTGATTCTTTACAAAGATCCAGCTGCGAGGCGGTTAAAATGAATCCATGAATTTAAGCTTAGGGTCATTGGGAAGGAAAATACTGAATTTAGCTTCTCAGCTTCTGAGATAAGAACAGACTGCTTTGCTCGTCCATGAGATAGAAAAGAGGGCTGCTTGGGACTCTCTGAGTTAACCTCCTACTGTGCTTCTTTCGCAGACCACAGATGACATCCTCGTGGCCTCTGCAGAGTGTCCCAGCGATGACGAGGACATTGACCCGTGTGAGCCAAGCTCAGGTGGGTTAGGTTAGTCGACTTTTTTTCTTACTTCTTGGCTTTGCAGTGCATCACCGTTGCATGCCGTATTCCTTGGCTGTGTGTTGAAACCACCCCATTACACAAGGTACATCGAGAGACCAAAGGCCTAGCTTTTCACATTGATCAATTTTCCACCATTTATATTTTATTTATTTATTTATTTATTTATTTATTTATTTATTTATTTATTTATTTTTGTGGTCTGCTCCAGGAGGCTGGCGCAGCATGTGGTGCCAAGGATTGAACTGTGCTCCTAGGCTTGCCTAACCTGGCCTAAGCCAGCACTTTAGGCCACTGAGCTATCTCATTGGCCCCCCCACCGTTTATATTTTAAACATTAAAAAAATAATGAATAAAACCACCAAGAGCACTTATTTCAACAAAGTGCCAGAGGCCGGCACCTCACCTCTCACTTTGCATTCACTCACGACATAATTTTTGTACATAATAGCATAATGGGCTTTCCCTTGGGTCACTGATACTGAAATTGCAAGGCTTAAAACCTTGAAGTGCATTGTGCAGAATTATCTGACCTTTCTCCCAACAAAACTGCACCATTTCCCTGTGCCAGCAAATTATCAAGTGATGCGTTTCTCAGTTTTGGAATCGAGAGCGCCATGGCAGTAGTGAAACCACAGGTAGACGCCCGGGCAGATTCAGTAAAGCAAGGTGTGTGCTATGCCGCCTTTCCCTGAAATGCAAGCTGGTGTGTTTCACTGCAGTGGGACACGTGACTTCTCTTCCTTTATGATACGTTTGCATCTCCTCTGATGTGATTAACACGCAAATAGCATTTCCAGGCAGCCTTTATGCCGTTAAATGTAAGTTGTGAATCCTAAGACATGAATCAATCATAGTCTGAATTTAATTCTAGATACTCATAATATCAACTGTTAGGGTTATTTCCATTAGTTTTCTTATGAAAAGATATTTCGTAAAATTTAGTAGTGCTATGGTGTATATTAACACAATGACCAGTAGGTATAGAGGAACCCGTGTCTGCGAGCTCATGCCCGAGCACTCAGAGAAACTTCATGGCCCAATACAGTAGCTCACTTGTGTGTATCTTCCTTTGTGTATCTACGTGTATAGTTGATTTTGTTTGCTTAGTTGATTTTGGGGCAGGGTAGTAGTTTTGCTCCAGCATTTACGCGGTACTCAGTGACACAAACTGCACAGGCTCTTACAAGTCATAGTTCCTGCTGATTATTCTCGGGTGGAAACTCTCCTCTACTGTCTGGCTGTAGGATATCTTCTTTATACAAAGCACTTGCCCTAAGTGCTAAGTAAATCCAGTAGGAGGACTGGAATTGCACTTAAAATTGTCGCATTTTCTTTCTTCTTGAGCTAAATGGCCCAGTTTCTCTAGCCTTGCTTGTAGGCCTTATCCACCATTCCCTGGAGTGTAGTCCACTCTCCCTGCCTTTCTGTGAAGACAGGAAATTTAAGGACAGGATGGTGGAGAGAGAAGGAGGGAGACAGACAGACAGACAGACAGACAGACAGACAGAGAGGATTTTGCCTCTGTCCTTCCATTCTCCCTGCTCCTGTCATCGCGTCGCTATCACAATGCAGTGGACAGTGAGGAGCACCTCGCTAAGGGCCACGCCACGTGGTCTCGCTGCCCTTCGCTCTGCTGTGTCTGTCACTGTCTTGAAAAACCGTTCGCTTACCAGCTACTAGCTCATTAGTGTATAGCTTTTGCCCCCTCCTGCTGAAGGAGGGCTCAGTGAGGCGGAGCCCTGTTTATCTACCCCCTCTTTGGGAGTCTTCTTTAAGCTTCAGTTCTCCTCCACTGTCCCAGAGTCTGTTGTCGAAACAGGTGACACAGCTGCTGACTCAGTCTCAAGGCCAGTCACTACCCAAAGGCTGCCGCGCCGGGCCTTGTGGGAGCCTCTTCCTCCTTCAGCCTTTGCTCCTCGGCCGTCAGCCCATCATTTCCTACTGAAGCGAGCACCAGAACGTCACCATGAGCGCATGGCGGGCTTCGCCCACTGTCTGGCGAATGTGCCCCACAGCGTCTCTATCCACACTGCATTGTGGAGGTGACCACTCTGCCTACTTCGGCTTTTTCTGCCCAGTAGTCTGTGGTCTCATTGTTCTGAGCTCCTCTTCAGTGTGCTTGGGTGCTATTCTTGGCAGAACTGGCTCCATGTGTGGGACAGTTTCCGACACAGTTCTTAGTTTATGTGATTTTCAACTGTAATTTAAGAATAGACAATCGTGCTTTATCATGCCTGAATCTGAATGTGGCTTCACCATGAGATGCCCCCCACGAACACATGAATATTAGTTTTCTGAAATCTCTTTTCTGTTTGCTATTTCCCTTGAATAAATATATAAAATAGATACTGGCAACAGTTTTAATTGCCGATGTTAGCAGGCTTTGGATACTATTGGATGTAACTCTGAATTATTTCTGGTAGCAATAAATTTTGGAAAACTCTTTAGAGAATTGACATTGAGGTAAATATTCAAGAAAACGCCTATAACTGCTGTACACATTCATTCTTCCTTAAGCAAGAGGAAGCAGCAGAGCTGTATACAGAGATACACAGTTTTATAAGTTCATTGTCCAAATATTCTGGGTGTTTCACCCTCCTCACTTGCACATGAAGGCTTTCTCATCATTCACACTCTTCCTCTCCTTCAAAAAATGGCCTTTTCTGAAAAATGCTCCATGTTCATTACTTAGGTGCCTTCCAAAGGCTAGTAATAAACAAACAAGAAAAAAATAATCTTGAGCACTAGTAAATTACAGCTTCTGTCAAGTGTTTCATAAATTTGAATTACCGTGTGGCTCCACTCAAAATTCCTAATACAGAGGGAAGCGGTGTCCTGAGTGGTCTGTCGGTGTCCTCAGTGGATGCAGTGCCACAGAGCCCCGAAGGCCACGCACTGCAGTGCTGAGCCTGTGAGCAAAGAAGGCGCGGGGCTGCGGTCCCTTCTGACAAGACATGCTGCCTTCGCTCCGGCCTGCACGCAGTCACATCTTCATTTTTTCTTTATTTTCAATTTCTTCACCTTTGATATCCAAATACCACCTGCTTTAAAAAAGAATACAAATTATAAAAAAGAAACCATTAGAAACAATACAGAATTTCACTAATAGAATTTTAGAAATTCACTGTAATTCTTTGAACTCATACACACACACACACACACACACACACACACACACACACACACACCTGTCTTTCAGAGGCAGTTCAAGAATTAAGTAACTTAAGTAAGGGATTCATTGAAATGCCGGGCGTAAAATAGAGTGTAAATAATAGTTCTCCTTTTCCCCAGTTCAGTTACATAAAAATAATAGTCGAGCTATTTTTTCCCCTTTACATAAGGCTCTTACTTTTCCTGGCTGAAAATTGGTGGGCAACTGGTGATGGCACTCAGGCCTCCTGATGGGAGCTGCTCCTGTGGAGCCCCCTGGGGGTGACACATGGAGCTCAGCTACTCCTCACACCAGCCCCTGCCCCGCTGCTGGCTTCACTTTCATCCAAACAGCATTTTGTAGCATGAGAGTGAGCCTGTGCAGGCCTGAGAGCTCTCCAGCCCCCGCGTCTTCCTGGCCGTCAGCAGCACCACACCTGGGCCCACCACTGCCCTAAAATGCCTCGCTCAGATTGAATGTGAGCCAGATACGCAACCTTTTCTTCACACTTTCTCTGAGAAAAAAAACCCTGTGGTTCTTGCTCCGCCAAGAGATGTGGCTACTAGAATTAATTAAAACATATCGGAAAGCAGTACCTTGCTCATAGTAAATGTTATGTGAGTGCTTCTCCTGTTATTACTGTTTGTATTGTATAATACACATGTTTTCCAAGATTCCTTTGTTACACATGAACGGAAGCCTGTGTAAACAGATTGCTTTGAAGCCTTAAACTTTCTGTTCATTTATTTAATTGACAAAATAGCAACACAGCAAAAGCAACTGCACTTTCACACAGCCTTTAATTATATAAGTGCATCTTAGTCTGCCTGCTTCCAAATGAACTCTCTCCAACGCCCTGAAGAAGCTGAGAAAGGATGACTTTTAGGTTGATGCTTGAGGTCTTCCTTAAATGAAAATAACAATCAACTGATGCGAGAACTTCCCAGTGAGCGGCTTCAGTCCATCACTTGTTACACAGAAGAGCACATCCAGCTTCCTGTTGCATCTGTGCTATTCAAGAGGAACAATGTCCCGTGAGAACTGCCATACTACAAACGCTGTCAGATTGCTTTGTGTTGGGGGGGGAGCCAATAAGCTAGTGGGCCACTTTCAATCAATTATGTATTCTTCATTTTTTTCTTCTGTTTTTTGATAGAAAGAATTGAACTCCTGACCTTGCACTTGCAAGTCAAGTGCTGTGTCATGGATGCTTAATGTTTTTTTATTTATTTTTTTGGGGGGTAAAGGGGTTAGGGAATCAATTAAACCTTTGTCACACTAGAAAAAAAAAGCCCTACTGAATAATCAGATACAGGAAAGGAGAAGGCTCCTCCATTTGTGTAATCTTGTATGCACTAGCAGGGCCGGTGGAGACAGACGAGGTGATCACTACAGCAGATCGAAGGTCAAACGTAGATCAGTTAGGTGAGATTGATTGGGATTCAGATAATGTGGGTTCTCATATCAAAAAATCACGTTTCGTGAGGAGTCAGTCTGTGCTCCCCGTGCTGCCTGGCCTTTACAAACACTGTCCCACTTCACTCTTTCACTGTATATTGAAGCCAACGAGATTCAGGGAGAATGGGCTCCTTAGTGCACTCTGAGAATGCCACCGCATTCCCTGCTTCACACAGGGCGGCCTTTGAGCTTCTTGGAATGCATGAGGTTGTTCCCCTTAAATTTCGGCACCGAATACATACAGGATTAATTCTAAACTGTGCATTTCAATAATTCCAAGGCATAAATTTAAATTTGATGGCAAAAGGTCCTTTCTATGTATTACTATTCATTAGGAGGAATTTGCTATAATTGCTATGCAGTTTTGAGTGCGCTATTTTCAGGAAAGATCAGAGGATTTCTATTGAACTGATCCCATTAACCACATTAGGAATAAAGATAGAGATATTGAACAAGGTGCGTCTTTTCATTCAGTATGTAATTGCAACCATTTAAAGGAATATATCTCTTATTAGATCATATTTTTAAAGCCTGATTAGAGGATAATTTGTCCTGTATTTAAAATTGGGGTTTTTCTAATGTAATTGTTCAAAAGCGAGTTTAATTAGCCCATAATAGCCAGTGCATTGCTGTGAGATGGAGGGCTCTGAGCTACCGCCAGCAAGCACTAATGAGTGTTTCATTTCGGGGCCTGAGAGCAGCTCTAGAGGGCTGGGCTGGGGTGGGCAGCCACAGCCCCAGTCCCGTGCTCAGCACAGGTGGGGCTGGGCCCAGATGCAGTGGTGTTCAGGGACGTCCTCCTCTAAGACACTAAACTAAAAAAAAAAAAAAAAATGAGACACAATTCAAACAATGTCAGTAGACACCATTCTTATTTTTAGCTTTCTGATGTTTTATTAGTCAAAAAAATTTTAAGAAATTTTGGGTTGAATCTGCAGTTCGACCTTCCACAGTTTCTCGAGAATTTTCTGCTCCTTAGGTAGGAGGCCGCCCTGACCACAGGGCAGACGCTCCTGGCGCGCTGGGCCTTTTGCTGTAGGAGACCCTGTAAACATTTCAGGGCCTCCCGCAGGAGCTCTCCAATCAGCCTGAGAAGACGCCTCGCAGATTTTTGGGTTCCCCAACCTGCCTGGTTCAAAGGCAGACACGTCTAAGAGCGGAGGGCCTTGGGAACACCTACGTTTATTTGAGGCTGTGTTGTAGAAAGGCCTGCAGCGGAGTCAGACCTGCCCCTTCTGAGCCCCTCTCAGCGGCCTTCTTGTTGGCGTTGGCTCCGGGCTTCCCACGCGCTGCTACTCGGCTACGCCATCATGCTGACTTTTCCTGTTTTTCTGAAGAGAGTGGTGTTGGAATGAAAATTGTATTGAATAAATTAAACAGCAAGGAAGCTTTGTTGAAGACAATTGCAATAGAAGAGAACATTTAGAATTCCCCCAGAGCTGAACATGTCAGAAGCCAGAAAACAAAAAGGCGACTATTTTTTAAATTTTATTTATTTATTTATTTACTGATTTATATTTCCTATTAGTACAGTTTTCTTCCAGTACATAATACAAGCTAAGGTAGAGGGATCTTCACTTGATAAATGACTTCCCCCAGAGGAAGTGAGATTTTTCTTTCTCTACCATCCTGACAAAAGATGTAGCCGCACAGGTGTGCGCAAGGAGCCCAAGAAGTGAGGCAGCGCTTTGTGAAGACGCCAGGAGTGGAAGTGCTTTCTCTTCCTCTACTGCTGATGGCGACATTGTAGAGGGAGGGCCCTGAGCTGAATGTCTTGGGTGATAAAACTGGTTAAAGGCTTTTTAGAATATTTACATATCAAAGAGAGGAGAGAAAAATTACAGCACAGCACTATAATGAAATAAAAAAAAAAAAAAAATCAAGACAGAGCGAAAAAGCAGAAGCTTTTCTAGAAAGGAGAGGAAGCTTTTCTAGCTTGAAGAACCGGAGTCCAAATGTCCCACCAACTGTTGGCCTGTATCAGCCTCATTCCAGCTATGAGCCCAGCGGGCAGCAAAGAGCAAAGAGCAGATGGCAATGGCCACTTGTTTGTTTGTTTTCAGAATACACAAACTTTAGTTAGCCTGAACTGTTTTGATGCCTCTGTTCTGATTTTTGAACTTATTTCTAACAATATAAACAGATGGTGGATTATTGTTCTACTTTAGAAAGCTCTACAACATCTATAGGAACTGTGCCATCAGCGGGCACTGTTGGCTTTGGCCTGGCCTTTCGAATCACATAGAACTCATTGGAGATGAGCCCTGCCCTGGCCTTGGGGAAATTCTCCAGTGTTTTTCAAGCTCCATTTTCTAGCCCATGAAGTGGGAAGAATATTATTCTTATGAGACGGGAAAAAAGGGGTTATCCATACAGTGCTTGGCAAAGCGCACCCACTGCGTAGCTGAGGATTAAGCGTGGTACACCAGGAGGGCTGAGCAGGTACAGTCCCCAGTGCTGCTGGACACTGCTGCCACACGTGGGAGTCCTCCTAAGGGCACGGATTCCATCTGAGGGAAGAACTAAGGACAGCCCCTCTTGGCCGCTAGAGAAGGGGCTCTGATAAAATGTCCTAAAAGGCCACTGGCTGCTTATAATAATTAGCATGTAGGTGAATTTGTAGGATGAGATTAAGCATTTACTTAAAAGTCTGTAAAAACTCAGCAGCTGCTAGTATAGAACAGTAGCAGCAGACTCAGATCTGATGAGAACTATGTAAGTTCTGAGGCAGCCTCCATGTTCCCAGCCTTAAAGCATTAATAACCTGCTGCAAATCACATCTTTATTAGGAAATGCTACATGCTGTAGAAGCCTTGGTGCAGTGCGGCCCATGCCTGGTGCTTTGCAAGACACGGCATGATGTGCTTTCCGTGCTCTAAAATATTCAGCAGTCTTGAAAAGAGAAATGTAGTGTAGGTTCAGAAAAGCATCGTGTAAGTCTGTGTCTTATGAGAACCTGAGATCCAGGAAGCATGAAGTCAGGTTCTATAGTAGTTTGCATTAGATACCTGTTTTGATAAACAGATTGGTTTCCTGCGGGCCTACCTGACTAATTGTACCTCCACAGACGCGATCAGAGAGCAACCAGAGCACTCTGATTCCACTGTGAGGGGCGTGCGGCCTCCATCAGGGGCCGGCGTGCTCTCCCGCAAGCTCAGATGCACCAGGAGGCAGGAGAGCCACATCGGGCCAGGCCTGCCCGGCTCCCCTCAGCGTGCTGCCCTGCTGCTGAGATCACTGTCATGTCCCTAGCTCCTAACCTGTCCACACACTGTTGTAATAAGTCTGATGCTGGTAGCCAAGTGAGGAAGACAGAATAGTTTACTAATTCTCCAGGTTAAGATAACAACGTCTTGAAGAGGGCTGTATGCCCAGCATTTGTTAATTAGATTTAAAGAAGGAATTTTTTTTCAAAAGTCTAGAAAAAAGAAAACTATAAATGCCATATTTATAAACACACTAAAATCTTTTGTGTCATTGACTAAACTTGGGATGTCACAGTTTCTGAGTTCAAATTCATGTCCAGCCACCCACTCTGAGATCTGATGGAGTTTGGCTTTTGACCTGCAGCATGACATGAACAGAGTCCAACACCCGTGTCACTGAAGCACCCGCAGAAGCCAGGCCTAGAAAGGAAACCAAGCTTGGAAGAGCGCCTGCCTTGCGGGAACTGATTGAGCCTTTGTTATGAGTGCTAGCAAATACAGGACTAAATGATAACATAGTGGAAATAAACCTATCTCTCAAAGCAGGAGGAAGAAATAGTAATAATCGACATTTTGGCATCTAGAAAGCTTTTAAAGTGCATCTAACTTGTACAACTCTTCTCTCCGTATCCCCAAGGAGCCTAGGGGGGCAGGGGCCGTGCTGTGCAGGCCGTGTCCAGGCTGTGCTGGGCTGCTATGATGGGACACAGCAGCTGCAGTTCAGTTTTGGAAAATCAGGAGCATAAGGCTGTGCCCCAGACAGCTTCTGAGGTACGCAACGGTGCTCTCCTGTGTGTGGTCCCCTCTGTCTTTTTGCTGAAGCACTTGGGAAAGCTCAGGGCAGGAAGACTGCTGGGCGTGCTAGCCACGCTGCCCCTTTGCCCTGTGTTGGATATCTTGTCCTCATAGTTCCTGCGTCTGGGCTTCAAAGGCTTCTTGTCAGTGGGCTGGGAGGGAAGCTGCCTGATCCTGCACCTCAGCTATTGCACTTCCACTATAAGAGGACATGATCCTTTCCCCATAGAAGAAGCTTGAGGCAGCAATGGCGTCCTGTGGGGAATGTAAAAATGACTACCCAGAGTCAGTAGACCCAGTTCCAAATCAGGAATACCGCACACTGCCCCATTACCCAGAATGCTCCTGGCTTTACAGAGGCTGCACAGGCATCTGGATGAGGGGTGTATCTCTCTTACCATGCATGAAACCATGCAGTAGAAGCTGTCCTTTGGATTTGAACCAGGGAACAACTGCAATTCCAGAATAAGGACAGGAGGGAAAAATGAATCAACAATTTGAGAAAGCAACTTTGAAATCTAATCAGAAGAATGATTGCTTCTCAGACAGCAAGCTGTATCAGCCTCCCTTACCAAATACTAGTCTTAAATGATTGCCTCTGTGACACCTAGAAACACAAACTGTCACAGTAAAATTTCAAAAGAGGGAGCAATTTAATTCATTCTAACCATAGGAGCCGAGGGCAGGGAGCCGTTAAATGCAGACCCCTTCCCACAACTCCACTGCTGGCTGGAGTAACATGCGTTGCCCTAGAAAGGGCTGCTGTTGCCACTGTAGCTCACAGGGCCACAGCCACAGAAATGATGTCCACAAATACAGCTGCCCCCATGGAAGCGGTGTCATGTGGTCACTGCCACAGCTGCCTGGGCTGTCGCACGTGAGGCGTCTTGCGGAGCTGTCTCACTGCTGCAGCAGCTGTGGATTTGGACAAGGACTGTAATCAGAGTGCTCTTCTGGCAGGACTTGCAGTCATTGTCCTGCCTGATTTGATCCTTAGAGTGATC
Source organism: Ctenomys sociabilis (assembly GCA_004027165.1). Taxonomy (NCBI): domain Eukaryota; kingdom Metazoa; phylum Chordata; class Mammalia; order Rodentia; family Ctenomyidae; genus Ctenomys; species Ctenomys sociabilis. Next base: position 54,019 of record PVKA01007668.1, read on the forward strand.
TTGGGAGGTGAATAGTTTAGATGTCACCATCACATTTCTGATGCCAGCAGAGGATAATCGACTACCAAGTACCCTTGGCCAAGTCAGGTTCCTGAACTGGAGCCAGCTGCCTACCCCAATATCCTTTTTTCCATTCAGCATTGCTTTTGCACAATCCTCTAAGAGTGTGAACCCTTGCAGCAAAGGAGATAGATGCGGGTAGGCGAAGTGGAGCAAGCCTGGCAGGCGTGAGCCGAACAGCTGCCTCAAAAGATGCCTGATTATTCAGTGTTTTTAAATATGACACAGTGACAACATAGGAAGCAAAACACATCACTCCACAGTCCTGAACAGACCTGCACTTGAGCTCATCTGTCCTCTTGGGCACCTTCTTTCAGACTTGGTTTTCTTTCCTATGAGGTAATAATGACACCTTTACTACAGAGCCAGGGCATAAGAGGGGTCAGGTGATGTGTGGACTGTGTAATAATAAGGAGCGAAAGCAGAACTGCTAACTAGGTAAGATGAGAAAAAAGTAGGTATTGTTGCAAGTCAAAAGTCATCAGAGGGCCAGCCAAATAGCTCAGTGGATTAAAGCACCTGTAAGCAAGCGCAGGGGCTGGGAGCTCCATGCCCCTGGCCTGCTGTGCCGGCCTCAGGGCACACTGAGATGGCAACTGAGACTGGGCATGGTGGCACATCTCCTGGGAGGCTGTAAACAGGTGGATCACTATGAGTCTGATCTAGTAGTGAGACCTTGAACACCTTGTAGCCCCTTCTCTAAAATAAAATAAAATAAAATAAAATAAAGTCATCAGAGCTATATTATCCTCAGAGCTGTATTATGTGTCAATTGGCAAGTATGTTAGGAATATCTTCTAAAAATAAATACATGTAACATTTGGGAGAACATTAAGAAAATGTTGAGTAATTGAATCCCAAGGTGTTATAGAATCTTTCATGGAGCCCTTGAAAAGCTCAGCTTTACCTATACAACCATGAAAAAATTCAAAGAAACAACCTTAGCAACTTTGGTCAGAGAACTAGGAGCTCGCCTGGGTCAGTGTGCAGAGTACATAGAAATACACTCATGTACACACAGCAGTCGTCATTCTAACTACAATCACGGTGCCAAATTCATTTTAAATTCTCCCTACATTTGTGATTCCAGGCCACAGAGTTTCCTTGGAATAAATCCCATAGTTTTGTGTAAGATAGATTGCTGCAATTTCTATATGTAAAAAGTAAAATGCATCCTAAGGAACATGATTTTCTCTGGCTGCTGTAGTCAGTGAACTTCAAGGAAGGGAAGCTATTTTGCTCTCAAGAAATGGAGCTGAGTAGAAATCAGTAACAATGTGTGTCCCCTACATTTCAATAGATCATCCTGCATGTTCTGGATCACAGTACATTCTGATGAGAAACACACACAGATTCCCCATGCTCCTAAGCTTGGTAACTTTTTTTCTCAGTTATTGCCTGTGTGAGGTTCCTTCTGCCTGACAATTATGGCAAGCGTGGCCTGGTGGGTGGGGCCCTCCCCCACACCCCTCCCTGACACCCTCATTCCACGAGCAACAGGCCTACAAGGAACCCTGGACCCCTGCCGCTGCCCTGTTCAGCTGACAGAAGGGAGCCTCAACTGTGTGCAGCCCTAGAGTGCTGGACGCCGCTGGTGCGCAGGCATCGCCAACGGAGTCGCACTAAGGGCTGCTGGCTGGGCCAGCTTCGCAGCCGGTGCTTCCAGCACTGGCTCAGCAGCACGTTACTTGGAAGCGTGGCACACTGGAACTGGTGCTCAATTAATGCACATCGATCCCCACCTTCCAAAGCACAAGGGATGTGATCTCTGGTTTAATGATATAAGTAACACGTTTACCTCTTCTATGGAACAGGTTATGTAGTGTGGAGTTAGTGAAGTAGTAAAGTGAAACATTCCATGGGGAAGTATGAGATGCAGATGCTTCCCCTGCATACCTGGTGTCTTCACTTAAGATTTTGCAGGCAAAGGTCCCTGAGGACATCGAATTTCACTGAAATTCACTGCTAGACACTTAGCAACCTGTGGAGCCTCTGCTCCAACCAGTGAGCTTGTGTATCAGTGGCAGCCATAGGTGCCAGGACTGCACTGGCGCTTGGAAGGCAGAGAAACGGGTAGCACAAGGCACAGCATCGCCAGACATGTTACAGCTGGCTCTTGAGAAAGAGAAGAAAGCACTGAACAGCAATGTTAGCAAGTCTGTGTGTTTGTTACAGTATAGAATCCATACGAAAATGGAGTGACAGATTTTATTTTTAATTATAAGAATATGCTCCCAGATGCTGCTGGAAGTATAGCTCTGAGGCACAGCACAAGCCTGGCATGTGCAAGGTCCCGAGCTGGATTCCTGGAATCAAATAAATAGCTAAATAAATGCTGTATAGATGCTGTTAGATTGTCTCCTGAAAGCAACTGAAAGAATTACATTCCTGCCAGTATTTATATCTTTCCCAACCTATTAGGTGCATTTCTGCCATTTTTAATTTAGATTTTTGTGTTTCTTCAGGTCCAGTGATGCATTTTCTTCAGAGTTTCTTACTTTTGGGGAGGTGTGAGGGAGGACTGGCAATCGAACTCACGCCCTCAAGCTTGCCAGGCAGGCAGTGCGCCACTGAGCTAAATCCCTACCCCAAGGCATTGTCTTTTGACTTGTCATAGGCACTACAAATGCTTTCTCCCCGTTTGTTCATGTACATTTTGCTTTTCTAATAGTCTGTCTATGAAATGACTGTTTATGGAATCCAGTGCACAGGATCACCCTTCATGGCGCCACTCCACAGTCTATGATCTGTATGCTTCGGTCCGCATCTGCTTTCCAGGTCCTCTCGCTGCCCCTCGCACTGTGGGGCTGCAGCCGCTCCAGCCCTTTCTGTCCCTTCCTCCAGGTCAGTCCACATGTTGCTCTTCTGCTTTTCTAGACTCTTCTGCTCCTTTTTTGAATCTCATCATGTCAAACTATGAAAGGACCTTTGGCTTCCTGGTCTAAATCGGAAAGCTCTGTTTCTTTTATGGTACCTGCAGTCTTCTGCCATCATACACCCCTCACTCTTACCTGAAGTCCAACTGTAATTCTCTGTTGCATGTTTCTTTATCTTATTGTGTTTCAGAGTCCATAAGGGTTTATGTCAAGTGCGTTTGATTACCTGCCATTGTATTCTGTTGCTGGAACATAGCTATAAACACTGTACAATCATGGACAGAGATGGGGAAAGTTTTAGAGAAAACTGCATAAATGACGGACAAGTTGAGTGGAGGTACAGAGAGCTCTGAGCCCAGAAGGAGGAAAGTGATCACACAGCCCTGCGTACAGGCAGGTCACACTTGGGGGGGCTTGGACACAACTGTAATGTGGCTGTAAGTTCCCCTGAAAAAAGTAGATAGTGGACAGCCAACCAGCAAAGACCAAGTAGGAGATGCAGCAGAAAGGCCGCCCACCCAGCAGCATGCCAGCCGTGTGTGCGCTGGCATTTTAGTAAGCACTGCGATGCGTTGGAGAGATCCCGTGAAGCCCAGTGGATGCGACTGCCATGTGGGAAGCAGAGGGAACTTCCGATAATGATGTGTGGACACATGCTTTACAATGAACAGGATAGCTGAAAAGCAGAATTCGGTAAATGCCATGATTTCATGACTCCCCCCAGAGAGAAGTCGTGATGTGTCCACTTCTCTGTCTCCTAAGCAGAGAGAAAACGTCAGATGCAGCTGCCAGGCAGCTGGCAAAGACATATCTGAAAGACTTCTTTCAGAATCTCCAGTGTGTTAGAGAAGGCCTAAAATGTTTCAAACATTTCTCCTCATGAAAGCTTCTTGTTTGAGTTGCATGAGTGAACTTTTGGGGTAGACGGGGCGAGGGAGAAGCTTGGGGAAGGAGAGAATAAGGGACTTGAAACCTTTATCGCTTCTCAAGAAAACCACAGCCTTGGTCAAAATGATACATTAAACATCTCTGTGCTCTGCTTTCCTATGAATGTGGCACGTAAGTATGCTTTCTTGTGAGCAATTACACCGTGTGTGTGTGTGTGTGTGTGTGTGTGTGCGCGCGCGTGTGTGTGTGTGTGTGTGTGTGTGTGTGTGTGTGTGTTCTTGCCTGCATTGCACGAAGCACAAAAGTAGGAAAAATAGTAATTAGGGGTGTTTTGGGAGGTAGGAATGGACAAAGATACTAATCTCAATTCACAGACACCCCAGGAGCCTACAATTCCAATTTTCTTTTCACAGTATTAATGAAACTGGGTTCTGAAAAGTCAGATCTTCTCCTGAAAATCCGAAACCATTTTCAAGGCTTATCATAACTTCCACATTTATTATAACACAGGACAGAATTCTGGTCTAATGCGATAATTTTAGGAAACTTTTTTTAGAAATGATACAGACAAAAAAGTGTGATTAAGTTGAACCCTATGATAAAACCAGAAACACTAATCAAAGACTTGGAAAATTCAATAAATGCATCTCACCAATAGTTTTTTTTTTGTTTGTTTGTTTTTCTTTTTTTGTTTTGATTTTGTATTTTAGGCAAGAGTCTGCATGCAGGGTTTCACTACTAGATTGGACTCCTGGTAGTGATCACCTGTCTACAGCCTCCCGAAGGCTGGGATTGCAAGCACGCCACTACACCCAGTCTCAATTGTCATCTCAGCATGTCTGGGGTCAGGGCTGGCACCACACACCGTGGGTGGAATGGCCCCAGCCCCTACCCCCTGCACTCCCTGCACCTGCAGCTGCCTAAGCAGGCACTTTAATCCACTGAGCTATTTGGCTAGCCCCTCACCAATAGTTTTTAAAAGAGTCATTATAAAGCAAAATACCCAGCAATTCCAGTTAGCTGGATGACACGCATAAAGAGTCACCGAAGTCTACGATTTTCTGATATGCCCTTGTTCATCTGAAATTTTTAGTTAACATTTGCTTAATCCACCAGATTGTTTTGCTTTTGTAAGACTCGTCACTCCCTTTGGCTCTTTCCCTTAAAGACCAGTGCCACACCTGCACTGTCACAGGCACACTGCCACTCACGCTTTCTCCCTGACTTGGCAAAGTCATGGTTGGTGGCCGTTCTCACAGTCTGCATTGAAGAAATGATCTCCGCCTGGAAAACGGCCCTGAAAGCACGGTCTCACTGTGCAAGCTGGCTTTGGGAACAACATAAACACAAGAAGATTGCAGTGAGGAACAGCTCACTCAAGTATACAGGATAATTTCATAAAAGTGATAATTTTAGAGATAAAAAGAGCATGTCGTGACACACTGTTGCCGTGGCAAGCTCATCAGTGGAAATGTAAGGTGCCCCGTCCGTCAGATCCCATTCTGTCACGAGAATTAAGGTCTCAAACAGCATTTCCCGTCCAATTGTACAGAAACAATTCACGGGCAAGTTTTTTTTTTTTTTTAATATCAATATTTTTAGTGTTGTTTCTAATCTCAAGAGGAATAACCTAGAAAGGGTAACACTTTCATTGCAAAGAGAAGCCTTTCTGGAAAAATCCATTATTACCTGAAAGTTTATCCTGCACAGTGCAGATTTTCTCGTCATTGATGACTCACCTCGCCCTGTCACTGTGAACTTTCCTCTTCCTGTCTGTAAGTCCCCCAGGGTGACTAATGGGCTTCAACAGTGAGCAGTGAGCGTGGGCACAGTCAGAAGCAGGTGCACTGCTTCACGGCCCTGCATGACAGAAATTCTACAGTAGAAAACAAATACTTGTTTCAGTAAAGGACATAATTTTATCTATTTACAAATTTGGAAATTTAAATTTAAAACAATTATACTAAAAATGATAAAGACTTTGGTAAGACAGTCACAATCCTGTCCTGCTAGTTTAAGGTAACTATCTCAACCAATTTAACACAAGTTAAAATTGTAATGGTTTAACATTTTAATTTTTTATACAAAGTAACAATTTCGGATTTATTATTGTTTTTATCTGAAGCCGCACTGAAATATGTCTTTTGAGTTGGTTTAGAGTATAATGTTTTCAGATTTCTGTTTTTTTATATTTTTTTTAGGGAAGGGTCTGCAGCATGTTCAGGGTCTCACTACTAGATCGGACTCGTAGTGATTCTCCTGTTTATAGCCTCCAAAGAGCTGGGATTACAGGGCCACTACTCCCAGTCTTAATTGCCATCTCAGAGTGCCCCAGGGGTGGGTCCAGGCACTGCAGACCCCCAGATTTGGAATCCCCTGCCCCTTCCCCTGCTTCCAGGTGCTTAATCTGCTGACCTGTTTGGCCGGCCCTCTCAGTGTTGTTTAACTATGCATTTCTCTACTCCCCAGCAATGCTGAGATTTTTTTCATGTACTTATTGGTCATTTGTACTTCTAGAAAGTACCTGTTTCACTTGCTGATACTTAGATTGGGTCTTTTATTTGGGGTTCTCTAATTTTTTTGAGTTCTTTATGCATTCTAGACATTAGTTCTCTGTTGGAGGAGTGGTTGGCAACTACTGTTTCACACTCCAGAGATTATCTTTTCACTCTGTTGGTTATTGGTTTTGCTGTGCAGAAGCTTCTTAATTTGATTAAAAAAAAAATACACTGGCAAAAATGCAGCCTTTTTAATAAGTGGCTTTGTCAAACCTGATTATCACATGCAGAAGATTAAATCTAGACCCATATCTCTCACCACATCCTAAACTAAAATTGAAAGGGAAAATAAAATAAAACAGATCAAATAATTAAATGTTAAAATAGAAATACTTAACCTGCAAGAGGGTGAAATAGGTAGAACTCTTCAAATAATAGATATAAAATGAACACAATCCCAGCACAAAAAAATAGTGCCAAGAATCCAAAAATAGGATTATATTAAATTAAAAAACTTTTTTGAAGAAAAGTAAGTTTTGTTACTTATATTTCTTAATCATGTATTTTTTTTTTTTTTGCCCAATACAACTCCCTTCACCAGGTCCAGCCTGGACCAAGCAGAAGCTGCTCTGCAGCTCACCTGCGGACAGAGCTCAGAATTCATCATGTCACCGCAAGGCAGGCACGCTGCTGGCCCTCATGGAGCCCAAGCAGCGCTGGTGTAGCTGACCCTGCAGGGTACGTGATGGGAGAAGCTGCTCCCTAGAGCTGCATGGGAATGGGATGACACAGTGACCCAGCACGGTATTGTTCCCAGAACTTCATATGAGGCACACTTTATATATGATATACTTCTGAATCATTGATATTTTGGGGCCTGAAGTTTAGATTCCATCTATTCATTTTTTACTAGTCACACTTCCCTTATAATTAAATATATATGGTGCCTCAAACTAAGTACTTGTCTATTTCTAATTAAAGCTGGTTGCTTAAATGCTTTGCCTTGTTCAGTGACAAACAGCGGTCCTGCTTACGTTTGACTTGGAACTAAACTACTTGTGTCCCTGGGTCCAATGTAATAAAGTGGCTTTAACACCTGAATGTTATCCACAAATCAGAAATAGTTCTTTCTTTTTAAAAGTTAATTTATAGGAGATGGGGCATGGTGGCACACACCCGTAATCCCAGCTCTTGGGAGGCTGTAAACAGTGGATCACTATGAGTCCAATCTAGTGGTGAGACCCTGAATACCCTGTAGACATTTTCTTAAGAAAAAAAAATCAAAAACTGATCAAGGCTCCCCAGCATTTGACCTCAATCTCCTAAAAGACCTCAATCTCCTGCCAAATAGCTCAGCAGATTAAAGAACCTGCAATCAGGGTCAGGGCTGGGGTTCAATCCCCAGGCTTACTGTGCCAGCCCAGCCCCCGAGGTGCACTGAGAAGGTGATTGAGCCTGGGCATGGTGTGCATGCCTGTAATCCCATCACTTGGGAGGCTGTAAACAGGAAGAGTATTACTCTGAGTCCAATCTAGTAGTGAGACTCTGAAACCCTGTAGACCTTTCCCTAAAGTACAGAAAAAAAAAAAAAAGATAAATAAAAGTTAATTTGTGTGTTTTCCTTTCTCTTATCTCGCCTTCTTTGTTCTCTTTCACTTGTTTTTAAAAAATGTCTTTACAGCCTGGCATGGTGGCGCACATGAGTAATCCCAGCACGGGGCGGCCTTCGGTGGTGAGCTCAAGCCCGCTCTACATAAAGAGAGCTGGTCTTGGACATAAGTAAATACGTGAATACATGAAAGTGGCTCAGTTGCGTGGGGGGTAAACAGAGGAGGAAGAGCAGGTGGGGCTGCAGCTCACTTACTGAGTGTTTAGTGCCGCTGAGAAAAGTATATTCCCAATTATTTTAATTATTAAAGCTGTCACACTAGTTTGCTGTGGTGTGTAAAAAGAAAGCACAATCCCAAAACTGATGAAACCCGGAAGTCACTTATGGACGTCTCCAGCCAAAATCTGTCTCTCACATTGTCACATTTGACCTTATTAGGCCATTTTCTACATCAAGTTAATATAAAATGTCCTTGGACATTTTTCAGTGATCATCAAAATAAAGTCTTGACAAATCAGCAAGTGAAACTGCATTTATAATCTGTGAACATAGTTAAATTTCTTTAATCTCTTATCTGTTACTGCATGCATGAAAATAATATCCTTTTAACATGAATACTGCTTTGATCTTAACATGACATTTAAGGGAAACGTCACTTAGACTTTGGGTTTTAAGCATAAAGAGAAAAGCATTAAGTGATCAGTTAGATCTGGAAATAACTGCATACTGCAAACAGTGACACAATAATACTGGTTATTGGAGTTTCAATATGAATGGAAGGGGGAACCACCCATTTGGGACCCCCTCCTGTCCCTCTCTCAGACAGGAGTTTTCCTTCTCTCAATACATCTATTCTGCTTATAAAAAAAATAAAAAAATATGAATGGAAGGAGTGATGGAACCAGAGCCCAGACTTCTTCAAGGGGTCTGGATTTTAGCTTTGCAGGGATTTTCTTTTGTGTTATAATTAATGATAAGATGCACAGAATATATATGGATTGTGTGCAGATACTTTTAGGTCTCCTGTGACTTATGTAATATTTTGACTGCTATTGCAAAAAACCCAGGTATATTCCTCAAATATGAAATGTTTATCGAATGCTTTATCCACAGAATTGAAGAATTTCAGGTCTTGCTCCTGTGTTTACAATCTCATTCCATTTCCAACATGCATTTTTAATGTGCTGCATGCAGAGTTGTTTTAAAACTGTATGAAAGGAGCAAGGAGATGGCTCAGTGGAATAAACGCTTCCCTGGCAAGTGCAAGAGTTCAATCCCCGATTCTGGCAAAAGCAAAAACAAACAAACAAAAAAGCTGTATCAGAAATCTTTAAGACATAAATTAAAATTAATATTCTTAGATAAGAGAACCCACAGCTAACACTAATTCCTAAATACAACTGTATATATTCTTGCACTAGAAAATTTAAAGCCCACGTCCCACTAAAACCCTCACATTTTATTTTCTGAGCTAAATGATTAGAATTATTTCTGCCTTCTCACCAACCCCCTCTGACCATGTGAGATATTATGAAAATGGATTTCAGGTGAAAGCATTCCATCAGGTGGGGGAAAGTGAAATAGGCGACATTTAAATAAAATTCTCTTCTCAGCTTTTGAGACTCCATGTTGAGAGGCGGCTCGCAAAGGGAGCAAGTGGAGAGTTGTCACTTAGGCGCCGCTAGCAGCGGGGCTAATCGGCACTCGCTGACAAGATGACTGCATTTACAGGAGAAAGCCCGCCTTTAGTTTGTCAGGCAGTGACAGAGTTGCTGCAGTAGCTTCTATGCTTCTTGAGAGGAAATTAATTTCCTGTAATCAGCTGCTGCAGACTGTGGCCTTCACTTGCTTCTCCTCGGCCCCGCAAGTGGCTTGGAGGCTGCTTATTCGGCAGCGCTGCTCTGGGTCGTGTAAAGCGGGCAGCGCCGTCCACCTGCTGCGCTGGACAGCTGCAGAATGACAGGGTGCCGTGCTGAGCCCAAGAGCTCCCGCCTCACCAGGGCTGGCGTCTTGGTGCGGCTGCATTTGAGGAAGGAAAAGACGGCGACAGTGGATCTCATGTTTGGTCAGAAAAGACCTCTGGGTGCTTGAAAGTGAAATAAAGAATTATGGGCTGTCTGTAATGGTAAATGAGTCTCAATAATTAACAGTAACTTTTACAAAACTGTTAAAAATTATTAGACTCTTTTTTAATAGTAAGGAATAAAAGCATAGTTTTAGTCTTCTTGAGCTGTTCTCAAGTGTGTGTGAACCTACACGGGTGTGTGCATGTGCACAGTTTCTGCAGAAATTGAGATTTTTTTTTAAGTCACTGCAGATTTTACAAAGAATAATGTTTCAGAAGTTATAGGATTTTTAGCCTATGACATATTACCTTTTCATGAAGGAAATGATGAAGACTCAGGGAAAAGACAGAGTAATGACCTAGGATCAAGGAGGAACAGAATATTTTCTTTCTAGACTTCCTATTCTTTATTAGTTAAAAAAAAAAAGCATCCCAAGAAAAATTGCTATGCATATTCCTCCCTATTAACCAGCCAAATCCCAGGCCTTTCTGTGGTCAGCCTGGTGCCTACAGGCCTTGTGGAAAACGCTGGGTGGCCTGGAGCCAGCCTGCTGCTGGCGCTGAGCTCTGCGGAGCCAGCATGGAAGATCTTTAAATCCGAGAAAAAATATTTTCCTACTTTCTCTTGCAAAGCTGGGCTTTGAGGGTCATTCAGTCACAGCCAACAGATAGGTAAAAAGTATATGCACCTGTAGAAGCAGAGGGCCCCAGCAGGAAAGGAAGTCAGTTCAGTTTAGCTTTTAAGAGCAATCAGACTGTACAAAGGGCCCGGGTTATTTAATTGTTCAACGCTGTGTCCATTAGAAGAGAACAGGATAATTTCTAAAGCAGTCCTTTGTGAAGCAGCCCTGATTCTGCCTGAGTTATTCCTAAGTGCTCTGTAGAGACACCACTGTCATTCTGTAAGTGATTTGTGCTAATAAGAGGGGGCTGGCCGTTCTGATTTGTGTCATGTGGGTCTGTTACTTTTCCGAACTCCAAGCTAGTCCTTTAAAGCACATTGATGCTTATTTGGGGGCTGTGTCTCACTAGTGCGAACGAGTAACGGCAATGAAGTGGATCTGCGAGACAGAAAAGGGGGCAGCAGGCCCGGCTCAGAGGCCTCCGAGGCCCCATGTCTAGCGCGCAGTGCTCATGGGACAGGGCCTTGCTGCACCTAGCAATGTCGCGCGTTCCCCAAGAGGCAGGGCCCCGGGGCATGGAGCTAGACAGAGGGTGTGAAGCTGGCTCCCTGGAACTGGAAACCCAGTCCTCACTGCGTGTGTTCTCCCTCTGTCCCTACAGCCAACCCGACGCGAGTGGGCGGGAGGGAGCCCTACCCCGGCTCTGCAGAAGTCATCCGCGAGTCCAGCAGCACCACGGGCATGGTCGTCGGGATAGTGGCCGCCGCCGCGCTGTGCATTCTCATCCTCCTCTACGCCATGTACAAGTACAGGAACCGGGATGAGGGCTCGTACCACGTGGACGAGAGCCGAAACTACATCAGTAACTCAGCGCAGTCCAACGGGGCTGTGGTCAAGGAGAAGCAGCCCAGCGGCGCCAAGAGCGCCAGCAAAAGCAAGAAGAACAAGGATAAAGAGTACTACGTCTGACGCCGAGCCTGCAGGGACGCTTGTATAGAGATAGTCTTCATTTTATCTGAGACATAATATGGACTTATTTACTTTCCTTTTTACGAAGCACATACAAAAGAAGACAGGGAATGCAATCAGGAAGGAAAGACTGTTTTTAAAAAACAAAAAAACAAAGCAAAACAAGTATCTCATGCTCTTGTTTCTCAAAAAAATCAATCAATCAATCAAACAAACAAAAAAACAAAAAAATAAAAAAAAAGCAAGAACAAAACACAGGGGCCAATAAATTCCCTAACATCCGCAGTGTTTCCATTTACTCTGCCTGTCTTTATGTTGCTGGAACATTCCTGAAAAGACAGCAATGACCGCACGCGTTCATAAAGCTAAGGAGTGTCAGGACACCGAGGCACAACACAAAAACAACATAAAACATAACACAAAGAGAAGCTACCTATGATCCTGGATTTAGCCAAAGTGCTAGCGCTTTCCTGAGAAGTCAGTTAGTCCGATTGCCAGAGAAGACCCGTGCTGGTGAGGAGCGCAACCTGCAGACCGTTCAGCGCCCGCTGCCCGCGGCAGCTGGAGCAGCGGCTGGACCTTGTGTCTCCTGTGGAGGGCTGGCTGTTTTGAAGACTTGTGTAGGGACACATTCAAAAAGCCCCTTTATGGTTGTGAGAGAAAAAAACATGTATGGAGGCCTTATTTTCAAATACGTGAAATATAAGGCATGTGTTCACACTAAAATTTCATGACAAAATGGAGAGGGCAGAGACGCAATCCCTGGGAGATTTTCATGCACGCTTACTGTGTTATTACATATGTTTATATAAACCCATCTCTGTGCTTTCTGGACTGTGATAAGTGACGTTTTATAGCCTGTTGTATAGAAAATGCAAAATATATCTCTGCTCTTCAGCCATTTTTGGTAAATTCAATGTTCTCAGTGTTGCTAAGTATAAGGAGTTGTAAGACATCAGAGCAACAATTATTTCAGTCAGATTTTTTTTCGCCACCATTATAAATTGCCACAATTACTTACTTTTTTAAAAAAAATTATGGTGTAGTGTTTATTCTAAGAAAGATATGTATGAATGTATATAAAGCCTCAGCTGCTCCTTTTCTTACTTGTACAGCCTCCATTCTGTTGCAGTTAAGTTTTAGTATTTGTATGAAAGGTGTGAATTAGAAGGTAAAATATATACATATATATCTTACAATCTTTTCTCCCCCAAGTACTCACATCTCTACATGTGTTCACCATCTGCAAATACACGCACACGCGCACACACGCACACGCACACACACACGCACACAAACACCATGAGGAGTCCATCAGATGTGATGGGAGACCCAGGCTGCACTTGATTGCAGCCAAAAGGCCGAGAAGCGATCGGGAGACCCAAACTGAAAAGCAGGAAGGAAGGTAGCTGTGCCGAGGTAGACGGCAACTGGGCTGATTTGCTTTGCTGAGCTCTTGCTCCCGGGAGAGCCGGAGGTTTTAGTCCCTAATGAAACGGAACATTTCCTTCTCAAGTACAATATCCCTGGTATATGACTGCATGAGTGTGAACCATTATGCGGGCAGGTTATGGAAGTGAAATTGGTAATTGACACCTTAACCCTGGCTGCTGCAACTGAAAAGTTGGTTTCCAATAAAATAATCTATATATAGTCTCTGACCTGATGTGCATGATAAACCCTTTTGGAAAGTAAATGCTTTATCAACTAAAAAAAAGTATTTTCAATCATTTTTGATTCTGTATTACTACCCATTAAAAAATTCTCTTTCTGTTGATTTTTGACTAAATTTTAACTTTTCTGTTATGTATCTATATCAGTAAATATAGTTTTAGCTTAACATGCATTACATAGTCAGAAAGTACAGATTATTCACTTGTTTCTGCATATTGTTTCAATGATGCTCATAGCAATAAATTATTCAGAGGAGAAGGTAATGACATGGAAGAGCATTATTGGGGTGGAAGGTAAGAATTGGTCATTACTTGAACATCTAAAATGACACTGGATTTCATACAAGGCAAGAATACCTTTAGAGTTAGCTTTAATCAGCAAAAGCAAAAAATGCAAAATATTTGTGATATTTTGGTTGATGGAAAATGCCAACAAGTGGCCTGGATTTCAGACTCAGTACCTTAGAAATATGAATAATTCATAGCAAATCACCACTGCCTATGACTGTCAAGCATTGTGTGAAAGTCTTAAAGGCTTTTTCATGACCCAGAAAGTAGATGGTGTAAACTAAAATTTAATATACATTACTTTTGTTTCAAGTTTTTATCTTTTTAATTTGCCAGGTTCAAGATCTCACAAGTCTTTCTCCCCCCCACCTCTCTCATTCAGTCTTACTCAGGGAAAGCCAGTAAATAAAAAGGTAATGTAAAACCCGCTAATTTACAGCTTAGGTTTAAGAAAAAAATGGTTTCTCTTTCATATGATGTAGTGAATTTGAACTAGTTTTGTCTGAAAAGAGTCTAACATCATAAAACTGAGTAGTGACATATCAGTGAAGTATGATGTTGGGATTGATTTCAACATTTCTGCCCAACATACACTGTAAATTTTCATGCAATGACATTATCTAACATTGACTAAAATATTTCTAATGTTATTGGCCTACTCAAAAATTTAGCTGTTTTTTTTCTTTTCCTGAATGGAGAAAGAAAAGAGAGGAAATGAGTTAGGGGGAGAAAAAGATTAATAAAATCTGAGAATCTTCATACCAAATGTATCAGGGTTCATGCATAGTTTGTAATTATGAAAGGATTTCACACTACCTGGCGTAGATTTGATTACATCTCTAGACTGTAATTTTTCTGATTGAATATGCTTCTTTTTTATCCATGTAATGTGTTGCCTTTAAAAAAAAAATCAAATGGACCACTACTATAACCACGTGTGAGGTGGCCAATCCCTAAGACACCCCAGAAAGGCCACGTGATCTTGCCCTTCTAGTGCTTTGTGTGATTGGGTACCTAAGGGGTTTGTTTTGTTTTGTTTTTCTGTTGCAAGGCCAATTTATCCATTATTGGAAATGCTAAGCAAGTGGAATTTACTGTTTTGTTAATAAAATATTTCTTAATACGACTGTTGATTTATTGATTCAAAAATTACATGCGGCACCATTTTGTGGTGAAGGGAAGCAGTGAGGAAGGCTGCGTTTGAGAAGCCTCGGGCTGGGGAGTGACGCTGACTCTAGTGTTTATGTTTTGAAATTCAGTGACAGTTTCTACGTGCATACATTTCAAGACACAGCCACTGAGTGTACCTTGATTTGTATCTGCTCATTGTGTTTGCTTTGAAGACATAAGCACACGGAGCTAATTAAAAGCAACATAATCACCTCATGAGTATGGTTTTCTCTGTAAAAAGAAAGTAAATCTGTGATTAACTCCAACATTCACCAGCAAAAGTTCACCCAATTTCTTTGACTCTAACTTTTCCTAAGTGTGCATTAAGTGTAGTAAGGTCAGTCTTCTAGGATGGTAAGGGTAACAGAAGCTGAGGCTACATACAGCAGAGCACAGTACAAATAAAGGGTAACAGGTAATAATACTATTATTCTTTTCATAATAGTGGAAAACATCAAAGATGTGTACTTTATGTTATTAAAAGTATAAAGGTATAAAGGAATGTAATTGATCCACATAAACATATCACAAGGGTGCAAATTACTTTTTGGAAACCAGAGTACCCATCAGTAAGTTTTTACATTAGTAAGTTTTAATTGTTAACTGTTCTAAAATCTATGCCATTTTCAAAAATAAAAGATTTGAACATAAGGGCAGGATATAATGTGTACATATATTACAGATACAAGTGTCTTTTATTTGTTAATATTAAGATTTCTTAAGTGGAATATGTACAATAACTCACATTTCCTTGGGTTCTTGAGCAAAGGTGATATGATTCAGCTTACCTTATAAATGTGCAGTGCTGCAAAGGTGGCAGCTGCATGAAACTTATGATTAATAAACAGACCAAAAATCACAGGTTCCTGTCCTGGTAACAGGAGGGGTAGAACCCTGAGGGCAAAGACTGGGCATCGGCTGCTACAGATATGCCTGAGAGGTGCAGGGATGACAGAGTGGCACTGAGCATCTACAGCCATATATATATATATATATATATAATAGTAAATACGTATTAGAATATGTGTGTGTGTGTACATATTTACTATGATTTGGAACATCTTGACAAATGAACATATTCCAGGAGGGGAAAGGTTTTGTTACGTTCATGAATTTCTTAAAAGAATCCAAAATGCCAATATTCACAACCACTGAAACAAGGGATATAAACAAAAGTTTGTTACAAAAATTACCTGGGAGTAGAATGGTTCGTTGAATATTAAGAAAGAATCAGGACAATGCCAGGAAGTCCCTGCACCTGCGCCATTCCATTCCACACAGGGGAGCCCTTGGGGACTAGTGTCACCTGCCTAGATAACTTTTATGAAAAGTCATCTTGCTTTGTATTTACCAGTTCACATCTCCAATTTCTGTTTAGCATTATCACGCAGACTCTATTCATCACACGTGTATCTACTCTTGTGAACAGCTTCACATTCATCTGATGGCAAGTTCTCCGAAGACTAGATCAGATAATATAGAATTTTGAAGACAATCCATATAGATCCAAAATCCACCAAGGTCTGCACCAACTGAATCATCTGTCTTTAAACACATGAAGGTCATTGATATTTGCGAGTGACTATGAAAAATACATATTCAAATATGTGGTTATGTTTAACCAAAGAAGGAGAAAAGAGCCCTTCAGGATAGTCACATAGTTAAGGCATCTTTGATCTTCCTTATAATCTTATAATCTTCCTTTACTCGGGAGGGGGGCTGGGGAGGTGGTTCAGTAGAATAAGCACTTGTCTGGCAAGCACAAGGGCCTGAGTTCAATGCCTGGTTCCACCAAAAAAACAAAGAAACAAACAAAAAATTCAGGAGGGCAAGTGGCTGGGGGTCAACTATGGAATGTATATCTTGTACCTGTTCACATACCCTTGTCACTGAGTGAAGCTGCCCCAAGAGACAGCATGAGAACATGAGTATTCCAAAGCGTCTTATGTCTTTCATCTGAGTTCATCCCTATGAAAGAGATGAGCATGGTTTAAACGATTCCACTGAGAAACCAGAACACCTTGAAAAAATAGCAAAACACCAGAGCAACCCCTCAGAAAAAATGTAATCAAGTCTTATTGAGTACTCCTGGTCTGTAAGACCACAGAAGTTCACTGTTTGGAACAAAATCCCTTATAGTTAAACAAGATAACCTCAACACCACTCTACCATAGTTTAGTAAATTTGATCTAAATCCTAGGTTTGAAAATTACCTTAGATAATTTGGCTCAATCCTAAACAGCTTATTCAGCTGTAAACCTGAGGTAACAAGACCTATAAAATTGTGAAGATGAAAAACCAGTGAATTTAAGTGTTATGTATAAGTTCAGTATCTCAGTGCAGTACTGTAATCCCAGCACTCAAGAAGCTGAGGCAGGAGAAGCTAAGTACAAGGCCAGCTGGGAACACACAGTAAAACACTGTGTCCAGAAATACAATGATAAGGTATGCTGCCTGGGAAAACTTTTCTTCAGCCAGTTGTGATAGCACACACCCCTAATTGTAATACTCAGGAGGTCAAGGCAGGAGGTTCACAGTTCAAGGTTAGCCAAGGCTTGATAGCAAGTTGAAGGGCAGCCTGGATTCTAGAACAAGATCTTGTCTCAAAAACACAAAGCTCACCTTTTGGACAGGTAAGATGTAAATGCGTTAAGCTGCTGCTAAATGAGCAGAGCCATAAAAATGTGTGTGCTCAGAGTTAAGAAGAGAGCTCTGGGTCCCTGTCTTTCCCCAAAGCAGCAGAACTCTGCAGTGTCGTAAGCAAAGCCTTGTCCAGCTGAAAGAAGGGGAGCTTCTCTGCAAGGCTTTGAGGGGTCCACTCTCCAGTGCTGGGCTAATAGACCCGGCCTCTGGGGTTTAAAGGAGAAAAGTGTCATGTTGGCTCTTGCTCTCAGAAGTTTCTGTCCCAGGCACAAACATGGCAGCGAAGGATGTGGGAGAGCAAAGCTGCTGGCCCCGTGGAGCTCTTGGAAGCAGCAACCAGGAAACAGCCAGGGAGAAACGGAGGGACCAGATATGGCCCCAACGTTACACCCCCAAGGCCCACCTAGGGCCCTCCAGATGTGAGCTTTACTGATCCCACTATGTTTCAGGCCAGGTAACTTGACAACCTGGATCGATCTCTAACTTGTGCTTATGGAATTTATTAATTGAATCATAAGATTTCAAGGTCCAGTGAGATAGCTCAGTAAACTAAGTGCCTGCTTGGGCAAGTGCAGGGATTGCAGTTTGATCCCTGGCACAACACGCCATGCCAGCCCTGCCCTGGGAGTGCTGAGGCTGCCAGAGTCCAGGTGTGGTGGCTCATGCCTGTAATCCTCATACTGGGGAGGCTGAAAGAAGGAAGATCACTATGAGTCTGAGCTGCCTAGTGAGACCCTATACCAAATATAAGTTAAAGAAAAAAAAATGGATTTCATATCTAACCACAAAGAGTTTCTGTATATTGAATTTAAACACTAGTCAATGGAGATAACTTTGTATCCTGGTTCTTTCACATGATATCCTAACATCCATTATCAGCAAATTTCATATGTACTTAAATAAAAGTTAATAACTTAGGGAAGATAATTGCAGAACACTTCAAGAGACCTGCCCTACAAATACTTTATAACTGAAGACATTTTGCAGTCCTGGGAATATTTGGTAATGTCTGGAGAGTGTTTGGTTTCAATTTTGGATAAGTACAGAAAATGGTACCACTAGATAAACACTTGCATTTCTCCCAGATTGCCATCTTCACGCAAAAAATCTATCCCACCCTAAGAAACAGCCTGTCTTAATGTCAACACTGTCTAGCTTGATAGACACAACACATGCCAACTACATGGAATCAAACATACCAACTCACCAAAAATTTCTGGGTGAGAATCACCCTTGTTCTACTTATCCTTTTTTTTTTTTTTTTTTTTTGTGGAATCGGGGATTGAACTCAGGACCCTGTGCCTGCCAGGCAAGCACTTATTCTACTGAGCCATCTCCCTGGGCCCTGTTTTACTTACCTTAAGATGATAAGAAACCCCCTTGCTGGGCAATCAAGATAAAAGTAAATTCCTACTCATCTGTGTCAGTGAATTACTGTGAAGAGTGTTAGCTTAACTGACAAAGTTGTTTACTAACTCTCACTTTCTCTTTTACAATGCAGCCATAAAGCACCTATTTGAAAAAGCAGCTCTGGTTTTTATTTCAAGGCTATCTCTATAGAATTTAAAACATCCTTTGAGTATTACTTTTGAAGTGAGGTCAGAGTAATGCTTCCTCTATTCTTCCACTGGCACACCTTACTTCTTAAAAATGTCAAAAGTAACCAGCACAATTCCCACACTCACATTCAAGTTGTGTGGAATGTCACTGGCTTGACTTGGGCAGATCAACCTTTGAAGAAAGGACCAGAAATCCTTTAACCTTTGCCTTCCTCATATGTCAGCCCTCACCGGACTCCAGCGCACTTTGTCCTACTCTTACTGGTGCTCAGCTGTGCTGGAGCCTGATGTCAGGAGCTGTGCATGATTCCTGGCTGCTTAGCCCAGCCCGGGGTCCCCTACAGGCCTTCAGTCATGTCTTACTATTTGCAGGAGGCTGTTGTGTGCTGGTTTAGGGTGGCCCCCTAAAATCCTATGTGTTAAAAGGCTTGTTTGGCCCCCCGTGGCAATACCAAGAGGTAGTTAACCAAGAGGAAGTCAAGTCTTTGAGCGATCCCCTTTGTGGGCAGACTGTCACCTTGGGACCTTCTCTCTCTTTCCCAGCTATCATGAGGTGAGTAGCTTCCTATGCCTTCCGAGGCCACGTGCTTCCCAGACACTGTGTCCTTGCAGGTCCAAAACAACAAGGCCAGCGCACCATGGATGAGCCGTGAGTCAAAGTAGAACTCCTATGGGTGAGTCTCTCCCAGCATCCCCGACAATTTTGTGTGTGCTGTGACTTATACTTCTACTTATGATGCATACATTCAGGTGTCTGTCCAGTAAAGTCAGTTTTGGTCTGAGTACCATGGTATCCAAAATGATACCACTTAATTCACAAGGTGGTCCTTTTCATTTTTCCTGCATTTCTACTATGATTTTCTTTGGAAAGCCGAAGCCAGTTTCTGGCTCTCTTATAATCATTTCCTACTATAAATTCAGTGGTCTATGAACTTGTATCCTTTTCTCAGTTCTACTGAGAAAAATTTAACCCGGTGTTCATCATATATATATACAAGCTTCAGTCAGAAGTAGATACTATTGTCCCCAAACAAAACCTGCTTCTACTGCAAGTTGTAACTCTTTACTGGTTAGGGAAACAGTGGTCATGGAAATCAGATTCACTTTTCTTTTTTCCCTTTGCTTGCTTGTTTTATTTTTCATTATTTTTTTTCAAAGTGTTTCTTCCAAAGGACTCATTTTATGAGTGTTACAGCTTGTGTCTTGTTGTCCCCCCAAAGCTTCATGCAGTCAGGGGACAGACTTTTAGAGTTTGTGATTAACTCATGATCCACTGCGATTATGGTGTGAGTACCACACCCAGCCTGGGGCACAAAGCCTGAAACCTCCAATAACTGTGAGCTAAATAAACCTTTCCTTCCCTCGTTTTGGGTATTGGGTGCTTGTCCCAGCAACAAAAGAAAAAGTGAGAAAATGAGCCAATTCAGCTTCTGCACACCGCAAAGTTTTCCAGAGGACTTCATGGTTGGCTGGGAGGTTAGACATGAAGAAAGAGAATGACTTTCCAAGGTGCAACATTTCTCTACCTTCCAATCCCAGGGATGTATGCGAATTGTATGGAGTGAGGAGGAGGGATGGACAGCCTGTGCCCCAGCCCAGCAGGCAGGGTGTGAGCCCCTCCCTTGGCTGTAGGTCCCAAACACTTGCCCTGTGTCATGGCACGTTCCACACAGACATTTAAATGCATCATATTTGCTTTTTCTGTGAGTTAGAAATCTCCATGATCCTAGTATGGGTTTCAGGGCACAACCATTATGGGTTTCCTTAAAGGGCATTTTGCAGTCCTCATTATAAACAAAGGAAGTGTGCATCTAAATGGTCTGATTCTCTGCAAGAATTCTGATTTCTTTTTTTCTGCCTTTGATTTATTTCGTCTCCATGAATAAAAAGGCATCAGCCACCCCGTGGGCATGCCATTCTCACTTGCACACACTAGCCTGTTCATTTAATTTGGGACCCAAGTTTGCAAAACAATTCTATTCTTTATTGTCTCTGAGTCACCTCCATTACTTTAGAAGAAGTGATTCTCTTATCTCTTGTTGAAGCCGCACCCCTCCATTCTGCCTGCAGAAGAATGCACACGAGAGCAGCCAGGACCAGCAGAAGCATCGTGCGAGCCAGCTCAGCTCTGCACCCGGCCACAGCGGGGGCCTGGCCTCTCCCTTCTCACTGGCTCTTGCATCTAAATTTGCTTTTTGTATTAATTTATCAAATCCATCTTGTCAAGGTATCTTAAAACTGTCTCATTGATATTTGTACTTCAATAAAACAAAAATAAAAAAATAAAAAATAAAACAAAACAAAAAAAGGAATATTTCTGAAAAAAATAAAATAAAATAAATAAATTTGCTTTTTGGATTTCCACGCTGTTCACAGGCTTCCCAATTTGCCTTTAGTTGTATTTACCTCCAGATCCTTTGGCTACTGGATTATATATATTTTCTTTATGTTTTAAGTGTTGGCTTGTTTTTCTCTTAAGGGGTAAGATCTTGCTTGTATCACTGGCCCCAAACTCCTGGGCTCAAGCAAGCCTCCTGCCTGTGCTTCCTTGGTGGCTGGGAATGCAGGTGTGCGCCACAACACCAAGCTTCTCTGTATTTTTAAAGGTTTTCTCCCCAAATCCACAGCATCTGTATAACCTGTCTGGAGAGTTCCTTTCCCTGTCCACCATAAATGTCACAAAATTCCTGTTCCTTCCATCTCTATCTCTGCTCCTCATTGTCTCCTGGTGGAAAATAGGTCAAGTTCTAACTGAAATCACTCTCATTCAAGACATATTCAAAAGTTCCTTTATGAAGGTGAAACTTTCTACAGCTAACCCAAATTACTGAATTTTTATTTTATTTTTTGCGGAACCAGGTATTGAACTCAGGCCCCTGAGCTTGCCAGGGAAGCACTTATTCCACTGAGTCATGTCCCTGGCACCCCGAATTGCTGACATCTTAACATCTTACAATGTTCCAACTTTCTTACCCAAACTGTAAAGTGGTATCAACTCCTTGACATTCAACCTCATTATCTTCTTTCCATCTGTCAAAATAGTCTTATCATACTCAACTGTTTTTTAGAATGTTTAGTTTTGTTAGTAGATGTATGCAGTATGTAATGGATGCACTCTTCACAGAACAGAGGTATATGTGTAAACTCGTCCTCTCTTTCTCCTCCAACCTCCCTCCTTCCATGTCCTGGTGCACCCTCTTCATGACAGATCCATCCTGTACTGTACAATGTATCTCTTTAATTTATTCTTCTAAATATATGGACCAAAAACCTTCTCACGTCACTCCCACCCCAGCAGCTTCCGCAGCCTGTGGTAACCACCTCTGTATTCCCTACTTCTATAAGAGCACCAGCCTACACTTCACTTTCATAAGTAAGACTGTTGTACTCTAAAAATCAAGACAACGGGGACAGAGTCCAAAAAGAAAGAAGCGCTTTATTTTAGGTGGTACCCACCGGGTAGCCTCTCCATGCGAGAAGGAGAAGGGCCCCCGAGGGCTGGGTTGTTGGGTATTTTATGTCTAAAACCCGCAGGCTGGGAGGGGTAAGCAAGCATCGTCACAGAAGCTAAAATGGCCGTTAGGGGAGTAGGGAGACAATTTTGATTGGGGGAGACAAATATTTTATCTATATTAGGGAACTTTGTGGCTCAGGGTATGGTCTCGCGGGATGGGGTGAAGGGGGCTGAGGCAAGCTGTGTTACAGAAGCTAATTGCATTGGTTAATAGGGGTTGACCTTTACATTGATTGGCTCAGTGAGAAGGGAATATTTTTTGACAGAATAACATATTTC
>PVKA01007669.1:0-76696 GCA_004027165.1 Ctenomys sociabilis
CGAGCTGCACAGCCTTGTGGCGGTGGTTCTTAAGTTCCCGTGAGCCTTTGTGGTTCCTGACATAGATCCCTGCACCCCACCACCAGAGTTTCTGTTTTAATAGGTCTGGCTGGGGCCCAAAATTCACATTTCACAGCTTTCCATGAAATGTGATGCTTCTGGTTCAAGAAGTATATCTTTCTTCCCATATATTTATATATATATATATATATATATATATATATATATATATATATATTTTTTTTTTTTTTTTTTTTTTTTTTTTTTTTCTGTTTAGGACAGGGTCTACAGGGTCTATGGGGTTTCACTAGATAGATCAGACTCCTAGTGATTCTTTCATTTTCAGCCTCTCAAGAGCTGGGATTATAGGAGCGCATCACCACGCCCAGTCTCAATTGCTGTTTCAGCATGTCCCCGGGGCAGAACTGGTAAGGTACCCTGGGGATTGAACCTGGATTGAACTGCTGCCCTCTGCCTAAGCAGGTGCTTTAGTCCACTGAGCCATCTGGCCGGCCCCCTTTGGTTTTTCTTTTTTCTTTTGGTGGAAACAGGGATTGAACTCAGGCCCTTGCGCTTGCCAGGGAAGTGCTTTTTTCCACTGAGCTGTCATCCCAGCCCCTCCCTTTTGCTTTTCTTAAGAATATATATTATTATGTTGTTGCTTCTCTGAAATTAAGGAATGTTCACTACTCCTACGATTGTATTAAGAATCTTTCACTTTTAGTTTTATGATATCTCTGTCTTTGCTTTGCTTTATTTTAAGTATTTCTGTGATTTGTTGAACTTCTTAAGTCTATGAGTAGCTCATATATTTATGCCTATCATGGGTTTACAGGAATGCTTAAGTCACAGTGCCACAAAAAAATTTTTAGTTACTTCATCACAGATTCCACATACATACATGTTGGATTCTTTTCCATATTTTTTGTCATTTTTATTCTATGTTATTTTCCATCTGTTTATCACACGCCTTCATTCTTATTTATCAAATTGCTCATAATACTTGAAATTCCCAACATTTGAATCTCCCTTAGGTTAAGGTGCTGATTCCTTAAAGTTGTTAATGTCAGAACACATTGTAGTCAGGATTTACAAAGCAATAGATTTAATACAGGACACATAATATTCACGCAAAAAGTTAAGCATAAAAGAGTGCAAGAAGAGATCTAGCCACACACTAGAGATACAAAGAATCCTCTGGGGCCTGATCCCCCAGCAATGTTCTGAGTCCACCTGAAGGCCTAAGTGCCCACAACAATGTCCCATAAAAGCTTGTATCAAGAATCTGCACTAGGAAGGCCCAAAGGTCAGTGATGGAAGCAAGAAAGTCTGTGCCAGTGGGGTGAAGGATCTGTGCCAGCAGGCTGAGGGATCTGCACTGGAGCCAGGAAGTGAGGCTCAAGGTAAAGACCAGAGCTACCCCCAAAAGTACCACAGCCATCCCCAGTGACTGCAGGACCCAAGTTCCGCAGACAATGACAACAGCTGAGTTTGTATTGGGAAACCAGTATTACAAGCACATCTGGGAGAATCAACAGCAAGCCATCCTCCCCTTCAGTTCGTGCTTCATGCTGCTGGCAACAATCCTCAGGACCTCATACACTGGCTGAGTACACTGACTCTTTTTTTTTTTTTTTTTTTTTTTTTTTTTTTTTTTTTTTGAAAAAAGAAGCGCTTTATTTTAGCTGATACCCAGCGGCTTTATGAAACTACCTCATATAGGGAATTTTAAACTTCCTTGTGGAATCTCTGTAGGCTTGACGGTCACCTCCCTCAACTTCCGGAGGGCCCTTGGTGCAGGTGTGAATCCTCAGAGGATTGTCTAACCAAGGCCCACTTTTATTTTTTTGGTGGAACCAGGGATTGAACTCAGGCCCTTGCGCTTGCCAGGGAAGCTCTTATTCCACTGAGCCACTCCCCGGAGTACACTGACTCTTGCACCTTTAGTAGAAATTCTCTCCACTTTGGTGTTAGCAAGGGACAGAGTGGTTTTTCTCTTGAAACTGCAGTCTTATTAACTTGGCTCTCACCAGTGGTCTTTTTCATAATGAGTCATTTGGATGCTCTAGTCAATAATTTAAGACATAAGAACCTCTGAGACTTTACTCCATAGGAAGAATGATACACGTATGTTAGCAAATTGAAGGTGGGCAGTGGTTACCACATTGTGCTTCCCAGCTCCCTCCAAGAGATCTACCTTGCTTTGTTGTTTTAAATCAGCTGGCCATGCAGCTCCTTGACACCTATCTCACACCATCTGTCTCTTTTCTCAGCCTTCCCAGGCCAGATTCCAAACAGCTGTAGTTGGAGCTGTGTGACTGCCGCCTGCCTCCCCCTTACCCCAAGTTGAAAGGCCACTCCTGATCTGAGTTGTAAGGTTATAGAAGTTCAGCCCATTAGCAGAGCTATCAGAAAGTTTCCAGTTTCTAAGGCCTAGCCCCTGTTTTCTCTGCTCACCTGTTCTAGTAATGCATTGTGGGTGCCAAAGACCTTGTCTGTATTTCTTGGGAATGTTTGGTGTACTGATCTGAACTGTGTCACTTTCTCAGCCTGGATCCTGTCCCAACCCTTCCTCAAACATTTCAGAGTGAATTTACAGTTATCTGTAATCCACCCTATTCCAACAAGAAAAATGAAAAGCCAGAGAGCTTTAATAATGGCTTTTGCTGTTTATTGCCCAGAGAATAGAGCTTCCACAGTTGAGTAACACTGGAGGAGATTCCAGCCAGATTCCCTGGCTCTGCTCCACCAGTTCCACCCAATTTGCCTGTATTGTAGCTAGGCCTGCTCAGTCCCATTTTTGCCCAGGTCTGTTAAGAGTTTCTCTGTCCTTTGTCCTTTATCCAGGCACTGATACCCTAGGGAAAAAGGAAACATGCTTTGCTTTCAACCCTGGTCAGCTGGCTAACAGGCTTGCTGGCATGCTTTTCTGCTGACACTACATATCAGGTCTTGGAATAGATGTTTTAATTCAGAACAAACAGGCAGACAGGCAGATAAACGTGGTTTGTAGTGCCATAGAGCTTTCAGTCTTGCGGCCAGATACCAGTACCTGACTGCTTAAATTTCAACAGAAGTCCAGGAAAATGAGTACGACAGAAGAATCTTAATATTATTTCAAAACATGCTAGACAATTTTTTAATCACTGTGTATCTCAATCTGGAGGAAGTCTGCATATACATCACTTAAAAAAAAAAAAGGATGTACACCTGTTGTCATCTATTTGATGGCCAGACAAAAGCCTTCTAAAGATTTTGTCACAGTGTAATGCAATCTCGCATGATTGTTGCCCCAGGTGCCTTTCCCTCATTGAAATGTGTCATTAAAATAGGTTCCCACATGTCAGGAGGAGTGAAATGAGAAGAGTAAGAGGTCCCTTTCCCACCTTCTGGAGTTGGCACTAATAAAAAACTGTATTCATGAAATTTTCTTCCAATAAAAACATTAGGATCACCTAGAAACAAAGCCCTTTTTCACATTGTTCACCTTTTTACTATAAATACAATGCATGCTTATTGTACAAAAATTAGAGAATATAAGGAAGTATATTAAAAATGTGCCTGTAATCCCATTAACAAGGGAAATTAATATTTTGTTTTAATTCTCTCCAGTGTTCTTGATTTTTCTATGCACATACACACACCCAAAAATATTTTGCTTGCCTTCTATCTTGGTAAGAATTGTATGCAATAATAAGCATATAATTTTGTAACCTTTCTTCTCTTACCACTAAACAAAAAAGTCCTTGTACAATTAAATATTATTTAAAAACAAGCAAAATTAATTAACACATTTTACCTTATTTACATGTATCCATTTATTGTATTTTTTAAAGGGAATAAAAATATGAGAACCCATACACAATTTACTAAACAAAATGGTAGGAATTAAATAATGGTTTTGATATTGTATTTAGTTGTCTTTGAATTAGTTGTTCAGATTACTAAATATAAGCATCCAAAATTGGTCAAAAAATAATAAAGAAAAAATATCGTTGAAGCACTGACTATTCCTTAATATAGACCAGTAGAAATCAGAACTACAATTTTCTAAGCTATCCTGTGTATATACATATATATATATATTTCTTTCCTTCCTTTTTTTCTTTTCTCCTTTCTCTCAGAAGAGACCTAAAACAGCAAAAGCAATCCTGGGATAAAGAAATGCAGGAGACATTACAGCCTCCAACTTGAAATGATACTACAAAGCTATTGTGATAAAATCAGCATGGCAGTAGCAAAAAAAAAGAAAGACCTGAGGAAAAATAGAATAGATTAGAAGATGCAGATATAACTACAAACACATTCACCACGTTATTTTTGACAAATAGACCAAACATGTTCAATGGAAAAAAGGTATCCTGTTCATTAATGGTGCAGGAAAAACTGACTCTCTATATGTCAAAGACTAAAACTAGACCCATGTTTATTACCATGCACTAAATTAATGTCTAAATGAATCAAAGATCAAAATATTAAAACAGAAAAGAATCCTTTTCCATTGTTGGTGGGAGTGTAGATTGGTGTGGAGACCCCTTAGAAAGCTAGGATTAGATGCCGCATTGAATCCAGCTATTCCTCTCCTAGGTAGTTTTCCAGAAGAACTGAAAGCATCACACCACAACAATATATATTCAGTCATTTTTTGTTTATGTTGTTTTTTGTTTTTCATTTTGTTTTGTGGTACCAGGGACTGAACTCAGGACCTTGCACTTGCCAGGCAAGTGCTTATTCTACTGAGCTGTCTCCCCAGCCCTGTAATCATGTTTATAGCAGCACAATTTGCCATAACTAAATCTTTGAAAAAACCCAAATGATCATCAACTGAGAAATGGATAAAAGTGATGTGGTATTTTCACACAAAGGAGAATTGCTGACCTATAAAAAAGGATAAATTCAAAGTTTTTTAGGCAAATTGGTCCAACTAAGGACTCTATTGGTAAGTGAAATAGACAGACATCATATTGATTTGCTAGTGTGAGAGCCTGGAAGAGTAATAATCTGAAAGTACAATAGATACCATGAAAGGGAAAGCAACTGTTTAAAGGGAAGAAAAAACTGCAAGAGGGGAAAGGAGAAAAGAGACTATATACATACATACATATACATATATATATATATATATATATATATGAAATACAGTTATAAGGGTCAGTCTTTTATACAAGATAGGAGCAAAGAAGCTTCTCATTTATTCTAAAGTTTATCCTGAGAAGATGCCAGAGGAAAAGCAAAAGACAAAAATGCCAATAAACAAATCTCTGAACTAAAGATATAAGCACTCAAAAACTACACTTTTTTTTTTTCCTGGAGTGAATTACAGCAAATTCCAAAGAAATGAGGTGCTGTCTAAACTTTCTCTTCTGACCTAAGAAATAGAACTTTAAGGTTTTTTAGGAGAATCGAAGATGTTTTTAGTACAGTCCAGTCTTTTCACTCTGTTCTCTCATACAGGAAGTAGATACAGTATTTTTAAAAAATAAAGCTAAGAGTTTCAGTTCAAAAGAGCAATTATACGGTTATAAGGTCACAAGGTTGGAAACAACTTACATTTTTAAAAAGTCAGGGAATTTTATTCAATTGATATGATCTTGTTTAGAGCTAATATATAATTTTTGTTCTGGAAAAGGAAGAATTTTTAAAGTTTTTAAAAAATAAAGTATGCGATCTGCATGTAAAAGCATGCTAAAATCAAATTCATTGCTCTGTATAACTAATATATACTAACAAAATTTTAAAAAGAAAAATTATACACACAAAGTTTGCAAATGGCAACCCTTTCCTTATTTACTTTCAGTTTAAAATACAGTCTTTCTTAAATCTCTATGTATTGCCTTGAATGCAGTTTCATCACCAACTTCATCTTAAAATCAGCATATGACAGTGCAATCTCTTTTATCTATGTTTGCTTCCAAAGGACTCTAAAACATGAGGAGGCAGAGCACTTATTCTACCTTAGTTTCCGAGATTAGACTGTTAAGGTTCTGCAAATGTAAAGTGACTCATATGAGTCCACATGGGAAGTCAAAGAACTGAAATTAGAAACTTGTAGCTAAGTGCACCATTCTTTTCACAAATCTACCTGAAGAATCTTTTACAAGCATATGTTTTGTTCATATTCTGTCTTTTTCATCAATGCACAGCATCCTGTCCAAGTCTCCATCACAAAACACATTTTAAGTGGAAAACTGACAGTCTTCACTTGGCTGCAGAATAATGAGAAAGAGGCTGAGAATTATTGAAACCAAGTTCTGTGGCTGAAAATGGATAGAGGCCTTTGGTATCGTTAGCCTTGGAAAGAACAGATTAAGAGGAGATAAGAGAGCTCTTTTAAGTTTAAAAGACTATCAAATGGGCTTTGAGCAGACGTGCCATGTTGCTCTATCAGGCAAGAACAATGGATGTAATCTCAAGACAAACAGGTTCCTGTACAATGAGAGATTTGTCTTTTGAAAGAAGGGAATTGTTCAGCTGACGAGACAACCACTGTGTATGATACGGTGAATGCCTCTGTGCTGAACATATGTAAGGAAAGGATGACAGGGACACTGCGAGGACTTTGTTAGCTCCTATATCCTCAGTGAATTTTCCCTTTGCTTTTCTTGGTTCACTAGTGCAAAACACAGTGCACAGAATGTGACCAACAGAAGCTGCTGTGAGGCAGGTGCTTCCAAATCGTGTTTCTCAAATGATAATAATCACCTTGGGGAGCTGGTGGGCTCAGCTGAATCAGAGGCCTCAAAGGAGGAGCTTGGGAAAGCTGGTTTTCACAAGTGCCCCAGGTAAATTTTATCATCACGGAAGTTTAAGACATGCTCTTCTAAACATCATTATGTTTAATCCTCACAACAGTCCTTTAGGGCAGATGAGAAAATTGCAGTTCAGTGTTATTTAGCACTGCACCCAAAGTTGTACAGGTATTAAGTGATAGAGCAGATATTCATGCTCAAGGAGTTTCATCTGGAGTCTGAGATCTTATCCCCTGTAAGACTCCAAAAGACCCTTCTCAGGAAGTGGACAACTTGCAGAAAGGCTTTACTAGTTACACATATTAAAGTTTCAAAAAAAAAAACATAAGTCATGGAAAAACTTTTAGATAGTTGTCCCTCATACAAAGGACTTATATTTAGAACATATAAAGAACTGAAAAGTATCAGAACCCCCAGTTGAAAGACCCAATCCAAAAATGGTTATCTGAAATCAATACGCATCTCTCAGATGATCAAATACAAATGGCAAATAAATATACAAAAAAAGTTCAACAAAATTGTTCATTTGAAAGATGCAAATTAAAAAACAGACGAAAGCACCTGCTTAGGCAGAGTGTAGTGAGTGGGGTTCAATCCCGTTTGCTGTTCTGGCCCCACCCTGGACTGCGCTGAGACATGATTGAGACTGGGCCTGGTGGCGCTTGCCTGTAATCCCAGAGCTTGGGATACTGAAAACAGGAGGATCACTGCGAGTCCAATCTGTACAGTGAAACTCTGTAGACACTAGACTAAAATTCATTAAAAAAAAATTAAAAAACTAAAACAACACAGAGAGTCCATCTCACTCCAGAAAAAAATTACTGTCGTCAATAAATCAACCACAAATACTGGTGGGACTATGGGAAAAAGTAATCCATGTTGGTGGGAGGGTAAACTGGTGCAATTACTGTGGAAATCAGTGTAGAAATTCCTCAGAAAACTAGCATCAGAGATCCATTTGGCCCAACAATTCCCTTTCTGGGTATCTTCCAAGAAGATTTAAAAACATCGCACAACAGTGACATATGCGCACACACATTCAGAGGTACATCCTGGAAACCACACAAATGCTCATCAACTGAGGAATGGATAAAAAAAGATGTGGTATCTTTATACATGGAGTACTACTTAGCTATAAAGAAGGATGAACTTGAGACATATAGGTAGATGGAGGCATCTTGAAACCATACCCATTAGTAAAATAAGTCAGATGCACATGTGTATACTTCGTGCTGTCTCCCTGATGTGAAGAACTCAGAGAGTAAGAAAGACCCAAAATGTACAATAGATATTTCAAAATGGGAAGAAATTATTTAAATGGATAAAGGAGCTAGGTTGCAGAAAGGAGAGAAAAGTAATGGAAAAAGATAAACCTACAAGTTATACTACTAGTTTCTCTTAGTTCACTGAAAGAAAAGTTTGTGCTAATATTGTTTGGAGAATTTTTTATTCCCATATTGTGAACTCTGAGTAAAGTATACAACATGTTAACTATTGTGATTCTAATATTTTTTTATGAATCTTTGTTTTACTTTTTTTACTTAAAATAAAATGTCCTGGATGTGGTCATGCCTTGGTATTCTAAGAGAATTGGTCTCAGGTGTTCAAGTCTTTTCTACAAAATGGTGTAGGATTTGCATTTAACCTACAAACAACTTCCCATTTACTTTTAATCATCTCTAGATTCCTTAGAATATCTACTACAGCAAATATTATGTTAATAGTAACTTACTATATCTTTTAGGGAATAATGAAAAGGAAAAATACTGTACATATTCAGTATGGATGCAGTTTTTTCATACTACTATTTTCCACCTAACTTTGGTTGAATCCATGGATGCTGAACCCATGGATACATACATAGAACCATACGTACTTTATAAACAGGATCAAATGGTTACATGGAAGCTAGCAATTGGCAGGATTAGGATTTAGGGAGGAGCCAGAGAGAGGTTTACATTTTTGTCTTTTGTAAAAATTATGAAAAGCCTGTACTAACCAATAAATAATTGTAACATGGCTACAAAGAGAACACTTTAATTCAGTTCACAAAAGCGATTTACATACATATAATCAATGTGCTAATTTCAGTGATCTTTAGCTATTCATTAAAATAGGCCTGGAAGGTCCAGTACTTGGCAACATTTTGTCAAGTCACTCATTTCCTGCTCAAAAGTCATCAGTCACCTATAATTTAAGACTTTTCACTAATTAAATAGCCCTTTCTCTAATTATGCCCAAATTAGAGAGGTTAGGATGTAGATAAATATGTTTGTGTCGTACATTTATTTAGAGATGAATATTTCTCTGTATGTGGCAGAAAGGACCAATATGTGATCCACAATTCCTAACAGAGACCAGAGGGGAGTGTTTTCAAAGGAAGCAGGAAAGACCTTTTGCCTTCAAATCTGAGCAGCACAGAAGAAAGTATTCTCACTGAGATGAGTTTTGCATTCGGTCTTATAAACTAAAGAGAAGTCTGGATTTGTTGCCCTTTAGGGAACAAAAAAAAGAATTATCTATTTTTTTCAAGCCTTTGCCCAAGAGATGAAACAGAGGTAGGGTTTAGGGAGAAAAGGAGTTAAAGGTTGTGTTTGCAGGAATGCATTTGCTGACATTGATCAATGGGTAATTTTGTGATTGTAGGTTTATTCACATAAAGGAGGGAAAACAGATCAATAATGAAGCAATAGTGAAGATGCCAAAGAAAAGGTGATTAATGAAAAGTACAATGGAGGTGCAATCTACCTTGTGGTATGAATACCCCTTCATCCAGCACCCTATAAATAAATACGCATCAGACGGAGAGAGAGCACTTCCTTGGAATGCCGCTGGAGCCAGGCAGAATGTCATCAGAGCCTGTGCCCCAAAGAGCAGTTCCTCATGCCCATGGATGCAAATTTAAATCCTCCTGTGTAAAGACTCTGTAAGCAGTTCCACTCTTGCATTATGCATGATTCTGACATCTTGTAACATGAACAGTGCTCTAAAAGTGATTTCCACTTTTTTTTTTTTTTTTTTTTTTTTTTGGTGTTATGTTTTAAGGATGCTATTTAGATTGCCATTTTACACTGGCCACAAATCATGTTACATTTCCTCATATAGGATTTAGTTATGGTAGCAGAACTGAAACTGAGTACTATATGGACAGATAAGAATTTACTAGGGCATTAAAAGAATCTGTTTCTTTTAAAGCTAATGCTTTGTTCCATCACTTTTACCAGCCAGTTAATATGTAATGATGAGTATTAGGCAGATCCGCTCTTTACACCTGGGAGCTGACAGTACACCATAATGAGCTATGCTCAATGTGAATACCAAAACGTAGGCCAAGTGAACTTCAGAGGAGGTTTTATTTCTTTTCTAGGATGAGAACACACACATTCTTAAATATAACACTGCAGAACTGGTTAACATCAGGGAATCATCTAAAGAAGCCAAACTGCATTCTTCCCTGGCTGTGTCACTCTATTTGTCCTCTTTTGCAAAAACATGGGCTTTCCTACCTGTTGACCCTGGTTCTTCACAAAGTTTGGTTACTAAGTCTTTGTTCCTAGAAAAATATCATAGAAGGGAACTTTTCCTTCTCAATTCACATATTACCTAAGTATTCTTTATTATTTTGGAATATTGGTCCCATATTTAATTTCATTAGCCAGTAGATATGCCTGGTTGGTACTTACATAGCAAATGTGCAGGTTTCTCTCAAGATCTTCTTATTTTAATAGACTGTATAAAGTCTATGTCTGTAGTGCACTAAAGATAAAATGATGTAGTTTAAACCAGTCTCTTAATTTGGCCCATAAGTTCATTGAAGAATAAGATGATTCTTTTCAACCTTTTACAAGACAGTTTAAACAACTTTACTGATAATCAAATGTTTATCAGGTTTGTTCCTCCCATGAACTATGATAGATATATCTATGTAAGTACACTTGTGTGTAAGATAGATAGATAGATAGATGATAGATAGATAGATAGATAGATAGATAGATAGATAGATAGATAGATAGATAGATAGATAGATAGATCTTGTATGAAAAGTAACTGGTGCTGCTTTATAAGAATTATGTCAGTCAAAAATTCAGTGCTCACTGATCCCTGGAGTTGTCAGCCAGAGATCTGAGGTGATATCCAGCACAGACTCTCATTGCCCTGTTTGAAAGAAGACAAAGGCAGCAACAAAATGTTTTTGGACAAGAAAAAACCTTTTTCTCATTCAAAAGTAGCAAAGGAAATATATTGTTAACCTTGGTTGATCTCATTTCATACTCAAAACAGTTTGATGAGGAATATATGCTTATAGGTGAAAAACGCAAGAGTTTCAGGAGTTTGAATAACTTATGTCTAGCACCATGACTACTAAAACTCAGGAGACTTGAAATTAGAAATCTGTGAAAGGGAAAGAAACTGTTCTAAGGAAAGGAACAACTGGGAAGAGAGAAAGGAGAAAAGAAAGGGAATAGAAAAAGAAATGTACATGTATGTAGAGAGAGAACAGCTTGGAAAATGGTATTGTACTGCTGATTTCTGCTGGTTTGTTGAAAGGATCAATTAATGCTTGCTGGTTTTTTCTCTCTTCTTTTCTTCTTCTTTTTAATTTTTTAAATCAATTCTGCATGGTTACACCTGGTGATCTGAACGACTAACTTGAAGACAACAATATGCCATGTAACAACTGTTGTTGAAATCCTATCATTGTGTTTAGTAAAGTTCTGTATTTTTTCTAATTGCTTTACTATTGTTATCCTCTTTAAAAAATTAATAAATTATCTTTAGATATAATATTTTCTTTGAAATTTAAAAAGAAAAAATCTCATGGAGGGAAAGACATTTCTTTTTTTTTTCTTTTTCTTTTTCTTTTGCCTTTTGTTTTTGAGACAGGGTCTCATTATGCAGTTCAGGCTGGCCCTAAACGCACTTTGTAGCTCAGGCCAGTCTCAAACTCACAACAATCCTCCTTCCTCAGCCTCCCAAATGCTGGGATTACAGGCATGCGCCACCACACCTGACGGGAAAGACATTTCCTTTGTCTATGTCTACTCAACTCAGTTGTTCAGAGAAATCTGAACTAATGTTAAAGGCTGTGAACTACACTTAGGTCAGAGATGCACTTTCCATCTTGTGTGCTTTGTGATGAAAAAAGAGAGTGAAAATATGCACTTGGTAGTCCTCTAGCTCTAACAGGTTTCAGAATCACTGTGGAAGTTCTTTGAACAAAGATTGCTGGACCACACCACAGTTCTCCTTCAACATGACTAGGATTGTCCTGAACTAATACATTTCCAATATAATTTCAGGTTCTATTAATGCTCTTCTACAAGGAATTATACTGCTATATTCTAAAGAGCTACTCACTTTTAAAAAAAGAAGACTCAACCAAAATGCCACAAATTAGTTGGGAGGGTTGTCTAAGAACCTCGAAGGTGTGGCTTGCAGGATGACAATGGTATCAGAGGCTTTCTATTTGCAACCAAACTGTATTAGAGATTAAAATAATAAGGAATACAAACAGTGGCAATCTAACAATGCTTGCCATTATGTGTGCTGCTTAACATTATCATCTCTGGGAAAAGGTAGTGCTGGAACTGTCAAACACTGAATAACAGATTGGAGGCCTGCCTCATTAGTTCCATATTTATTTTTGATCATACTCATTTTTCATATATGGAAAATCACAGCTAATCACAAGGCATTTTTCTCAGGTGCCTTCTGAAATGTGAAATAAATAGTCCAGTAAAACAGTTAGTAGACTGTATCTAATTTCTAATTAAAGAGACATACTTGTGTTGTGAATTTTGTCCACAAAAATATCCTTCATGCAGTAACACTTTAGAGTAAATTTTAAAATAGCTTTATTTTATCAGGATAACTTACAGTGGAGTACTTGGTGAGACTGACCCCTTTTCCTAGCCCCCTCTTCCAAGTAACTAAGGAATAACCCTTACAAAAATAATTTGGTCTTATCTGTGCATGTATTCAGCCAATATAGCATTAAAAATAATCAGCTTAAAAATTAATACACATCACTTTAACCCATAGTCAATATTGCTGGTATATCACCAGCAATGATCATGTAAACCAATTCCATTGATACATTCTAAATAATCATGTAGGATCACCATACATTATCCAGAAAAGATCCAGAATCATCTTGACTTTACATTTTTTCTTCTTTCACCCCACTATTTTCATGCTTTTCATCTTCTTTTAAAGACTGTCACTTCTCCCACTCACTTAATATGAAAACAATGATGAGGTAATCTACTTTCTGAATGGTCAAAGAGAAGATTCATAGCATTTAATTAGAGCTAATTTAAGAGGGTTTTCTTAGTCTTCAGGACCAAATCCCTCAAGGGAAACAGTGACGCAATTGCTTGGTGTCTTTCACTCAGTTGGCTGGCTTACCTTTGTAGTTCTTCTTTGTGTCTGGGGAAAAATCTCAGACAGGTGGGCTCATTTTGGTTCCCATGGAAGTGGCGCTGTTGTGACAGTTTGGTCATAGTTCTAGAAATCAAGTTTTTCTGGCTTTGAGTTACTGACAAGTCTGTCTGGCTTTAAGGACAGCCATGCTTGCAGAGCTGTTTCCTTTGATGTGGGTGTCAAAATAACACGGTGATCATACCATAATAACTGGGGTTCTATTCCCTTTATTAAAGCCATAGAATGCAGAAAATGATCTGTTTTTGTGGAAATCATGAGAAGTAAGAATTTCTAAGACTTTTTAAAAAGAAATATGTAACCATAAAATATTTCAATTAAAAAAAAACTGTGTTCATCAAAAATGGGACTAATATTCAACATCATATGAAAAAAAAACCCTTATTAGAAACCAGGAATATCTTCAGTTATTGACACATCAAAGTCAGTGTAGTAAACACCACAATTACAAAATTTTAAAACAATGAGATTTGACCCATTCTTTATTTTGAATTATCTTTGAGGGACTATTTAGATCTTCAATTCTGCAATAAGAATAAAAAACAATGGCAGAAGAGGTTGAGTGTCGAGGCAGAACCCCTTTTCATGAGACTATGCATATTAAAACTGCCAATCCCTTTAGCTTCTACCATGCAGATGTAGATATAAGACAAAATAAGCATCTATTATTCTTGTGCAAAGTACACCAGGGGTTTTTTGTGTGTGTATTTTCCCATGACTGTGTCTTCCATGACAGTAACTTTATGGATACACTGATGTATGTGTTGGGCACATGTACATCATACCAGACCTCTGGGAGGCTCAGCCCTACAATTCTGAGCCCAGGCTCGGGAAACATAACCATTTAATAAGACCCTGTTTCAAAATAAAATAGTAAAAAGGGCTGGGTCTGGTACAAAGGCATGCACATGCACACACACACACACACACACACACACACACACCATGATATGCTGGCTATGGGCAAATTTCTAAGTTGGTTTCTACAAAGCAGCTCTATTCCCTCTGAAATGGCAGCCTAGTCAAATACCTCCAGCTGACTAAGGCTGATGTGGTTCAGTGTACAGCAGGAAGTTTATGGTCCCAGGAACTGCTCAGAGAAATTTGCCATGAAGAATTGATTCTGACATGGAAAGCAAAGTTCTACATTAGACTTGGGTTGTCTTAGTCATATATAGCTTCTTAGGATAGCTTGCCCAAATTAACCAATAAGAGACAGTGGGTTTGCCACAGATTGAAAGCAAGGACTGTGTGTGTGTGTGTGTGCGTATGCTTGTACATGTGTGTATGTATGTGCGTGTGTATATCTGTGTGTGTGTGTGTGTGTGTGTGTGTACATGCATTTAAGAGTTTGCTGGCCTATAGAGCCCATCTGCTGGCCCAGGGTGAACATGGACATGGATCAGAAGGTTCCCCTTCCCTGCTTGGGCTGAAGGTCAGGATAGAGGTAGTCCTCTCCAATGACCAGCTGTACCCATTGAGAGGTTATAGACAACCAACCAGTAAATTTCCCCTTGATTGCATTGGAGTAAAAGCCCAATTAGCTACAGATCTGAGAAAACCTCAGGATTATTGGACTCAGGCAGATCAGAGGTATTCTTACAATTTCCAGATGAATAGTTTAGGTCATATTGAATTAAATATTTAAAGATATGTACTTTTATTTTGTTCTGTGTTTCATAACTGTTGGTCATCTATATAAATATCATACATCACCTAAATTTTTTTCAGTACAATAACAATCTTACACATACTGTCCTGATTTTCACTGTGATTTATTCCAAAAATAATTCACTGTAAAAAAAAAAAAGGTCTCACAGTTATTAAGTGGGGACCAATGATTTAAATTTACTTCAATCTAACACAAAAACAGAACAAAACAAAGCAAACCAATAAAAACAATCCAGTGTGTAGCCACGCATGGTGACGCACATCCATAATCTCAGCGTTCTGGGAAGCTGAACAGGATGCTCAGATTTGAGCCTACCCCGAGCAACTCAGGGACTCAGCAAGACCCTGTTTCAATATAAAAAATATATAACAAGCACAGGCGCAAGGGTCGATACTCAGCACCATATGCCATGCCAAAGACATCCCCAGAGCACTGAGGCAGCCACTGAAACTGGTTGTGGAGGTACATGCCTGGAATCTCAGCACTGAGGAAGCTGAAAACAGGAGGACTGCTATGAGTGCAAGCTGCGTAGTAAGACCTAAAATCTTTCAATACAAGTAAATGAAAACAAAAACAAAAACTTCACGCTTTTTTGTAAAGGCTGTGGATTGAGGTCAGTGTAAAAGCTCCGGGTTCAATCCCTACTACCACAACAAACAAATGGAGTTTATCTAAATAAGAGACAGTTAATGTTAGCAGTCTCAAATTCCCAATGCTATTATAAAAATCTCCTAGTAATCACAATTAGCTAAAGCCCCATTCAAGTAAGTGGTGAGCTATTTAGACATTTAAAACTAATCCCTGGGGATAGTATTGATTCATTACAGGAAACAATGAATGGCATTTCATACAAGAATTACAATTTCAGAGAAACATGTCTGACACGTTCTGAGAGTGGCACGGGCAGCGATGCTGCTGGTACACATTACCTTTCCAAGTGTTGCATACCGCACGGCACTTCCAGGCCTTAATTGCTTTCAAAAGATGGATTACAAGCCTTGACATTTGAAGAGAATTTGAAGTGTAATTTGCTAGCTTGAAAAGGTTTCTTTTCAAAAATGAAGAGTTTTGAAATATTAGCAATAATAACACAAGCAGAAGCCACTTTCCCTGGACTGCAGAGATGGCCCAGCAGTCTAATCCCTGGTATAATCCCTGGTACTGCATGCCATGCTGACCCCAGAACCTAGGTGTGCCATACTGGCCACCAAAACCAGGTCATGCCTTTTAATTCAAGCTCTGAGGAAGCTAAGACAGGAGGATCACTATGAGACAGAGCTATATAACAAGACCCTATACCAAATAAATAAACAAATTTTTTAAAAGAAAGAAACCACTTTCCCTTCTGATATCCCACTTCTGTTGGTGGTTCTTCTGTGTCCTGAGGCCCTGAGCCACTTGTCTTTCTTCTGCCTTCATCTTTGTGGTCAATCAGTTAGGAAGGCCTGTGCCTCGTCATTCACTTACTTACCCATTTACCTATCCCATATCCTCAAAACGGTTTATTTATAGATCAGTTTCTGCCTTTATAATTTATCAATGTTCACATAATATTTCAACCACTGAACTAGCATAAGTGCTTCGAGCATGCGTAAGGTAGGGTTGGCCAAGATTTGCTGTTGGATGAGCGAGGTATGTTATATGCATTGTCAAGTGGCAACGTTTTCAATTTGTGATGGGTTTGTTGGGCCATCCTCTTTGTTAGTCAGGAGCATCAGTATTCCTACATGGTCAAAAGAGTACCATCATTAAAACTGATAATAAGAAAGAAGTGATAGTTGAGATGTAACTGCATTATAAGTTGAGACCCACCTATGCATTCAGTCCTTAGCCATGTACTCAAGAGAATTCACAACTGAGCCCTGCTCTGTATTTAAAGTTTTCTTTCTTGTACTGATCCCTTAGATACATCCCTTATCAGAGAAACATATTGCCTTTTCCTACCTCTGAATTTTTATTTCATCTATCTAACAAAAGAAGACATTCCCTCTACTTATGTGTGTATATTTACATGTATCCTCTTTCAAAGATCAGGTTGGACACCTTGTCCTTCAGGAATTGATCCTCACCATTTCACATAACAGATAGACCATCCCAAATATCAGGTTTTGGATAACTTACTGCATTCAAAATATTTCATGAAATGACAAGGTTTTTTTCCCACACATGTTGTATCAGTTACTTTTCTGTGTGTGTGTGTGTGTGTGTGTGTGTGTGTGTGTTTATATACTGCTTCTCTCAAAATAGATTTTAGCAACTTAATAAAGGAAGCTATATATGTTATCAATTCCTCATAACACATAGCACTTCTTGTTATGCATGTTTATACTTTAATATTCTGAGTATAAATTTTATATTGTACATAAGTGTACTAGACATAAATATTCATATCTATGCCTCATAACATGCCTTCCAATTAACTTACTTCAAGAAATGTACCTTTATAAGGATTTATTCCCATGGACCTACAAGAAATAAAATGGAGTGATGGCAGCAGGTTGCAACTCGTTGGGCCAAATTTAGTTTCTATTTTGGTCATTACTTAAGGAAAAGCTCTTTTTCCCCCAGAGCCCTAAAGTGGGTTACTCGTTGAGCAGCTAAATCTGCTCTGTTCTTTCCTATCTACAGCCTGTAATTGGCATAAATGTTCAGGGTCCGCAGATGTACTGTCATCGTACCACTTTGTGACTTAGATAGATTTTACAGCTCATGCCAAGGAAAAAAAGATTCTTTGATGACCAGTGACATCCTTTAGGCCGACAAATCACTTGCTTGTTATCCCTGACATTTCCCACACCTAGCCCATTAGTAGGTGGCAGCTCTAAGGGATGGTGAAATTTCAAGTAAAATATGAGAACCAACACCAATCATTTAAATACTGACAGGCCTTAGAAAACCAGAGTTTTAAATTAGCCATTTTGAGACAGAGATAGGATTTTGTTACTAAGGTAAAATACCTAAGTCCCATAGCCTTTGCTGTGCACCAGGTTTCAATGTCAGAAAGAAGTTTTTGCTGGATTCACATCGTGGCTCCTTTCCTTGTCTTATATGGGTCAATATTTTTCACTTTCCCCAAATGACCAGTAGTAAAATGGCTTCTACTATATCAAGTGAAGTCAGCACCATCAGAGGTCCCGTGGCTGGGATTCTGCTTGGGAACTCATTGTGAACTAGAGATGTGGCTGTGAGTGTATTTCCCCAAAGGACTCCAGACAATGCTTCTTAAGAGAGGAAGTCAGGCCCAATGCCTCAGATAACAGAAGCAGCTTGGTTGCTGCAAGTTGAGCCCTTTAGAGATGCGTGCCTGGGCTCTAAGGAAACACAAGGCTGTGATGAAAAGCAAAAGGCCATTAGGATTTTTGAGGTTCCTCTTCTCTCATTGCTGAAACAAAATACCTGACACACAAAATTAAGGAAGGAAAAGTTTATTTAGCTTACAGTTTTGGAGGTTTCAGTCCATAGTCAGCTGGCTCCAAGGCAGGGTGGCATGGCACAGGGGCAGCAGTTTATGGCAGCAGAAGATAGCAAAAGCATCCAGAGTAAAAAGGAGCGAGAGCAGGCCTTTTTTCCTCCTTATATTGTAAGTAGACTACCACCTCCCAGAGTGGGTGTAAAACTCACCCCCAAGCCCTCCTCTTGCACAGGCTGAGGTTGTTTGCAAAGTCAGGACTCTGGCCATCTGCTGAGTCACTTAGAGAAATTTCTAAACTTCTCAAGTTGATACAATGTATCAGCCATAACAAGGTTACAAAATGCTGCTAATCAGGAGGCATTTCTAATAGGTGATGACCCACCCACATGGAAGAAGGGCTTTGCCTTCCTCCAAAGAATACCCCTCAGTTTTGGTGACTATAGCTGTTCCCAGGAGAAGAGCACAGTGCAGGGGAAGCCTGCGTACAATGACAGCGCATAGTACAAGATCAGACTTGCTCATGAGCACACTAAGCCACCTTTGGGGCCATCTCTGGTATTCCTGCCCAGGAGAGGCAATGGCATTTGGATCCAGAGTCCAACATCCACCAGTGACAGCCAGTGAGCTGGTAGAGCTATCAAAAATGAATGTACTTGTACTCAGGTGCCTTGAGTAGAAATAAATAATGTAGCCAATGTTTGCTAAACATGCCACTGTTTTTACTTACTAATCTACTTGACCTTCAAATCAATGTTGTGACAGTTACTAGTATTTTCTTATTTTAGGCAAGGAACTGATCAACAGTTGCTTGGGAATTTGAATCCAAGTTGTGGATTTTCAGAACCTGTTAGACAACAAATTACATAGGCTACATTCTTGCACTACAGAGAGGTTGGTGTAATAGGGAAATAACAGTGCCTTCTTCCACAAAGGCAAGAGTTGGTAAGGCTGTTTGGCCAAATACACTCTCAACCAGCTGGGAATCAGGTCCCTGCTCTCTAAAATAACCCAGAGCTTCTCCATAGTTGTGTAAGGCCTTTCAAGATGGGCATTCTGACCTCCAGCTAAACAGGTAGACAGACACCAAGTTCTTGACAATTTCTACAGCTGTTGCCACATTGCATCTGGGTCTTTGAGATTCTATAGCTAGTTCTCATAGAGCCCAGTTGGGGATTCTCATCCCACCAATGTGGACAAAGTGGGAGAAAGACAGTGTTCCACTTTCTGCATGTTAAAAACCAGGTCAGCTCATTCGTGATCCCTTCCTGGGACAGTTTTCAGGGGCCTCAAATTCTTCCTAACTTTTCCTAGACTCATTTCCTCACTGCGAGCACTACTTCTCTCACTTATAAAAATGAAAGAGTTGGAAGTGTTTGTCTGGAAATTTCTCCATTCCATTACCAGAGTCTGAGTTGAAAATTTGTGAAGGCAGTTTTTATATTTTTTTTTTACTGTAAACTTTTACAGAGAGGCAGAAACAGAAGAGAGGGGGACAGAGAGAGAGAGAAAGAATGATCCTAAACTTAGGAGCTCCTGGAGAAGGGAGAAAGGTCTTCTTTAGGCTGAAGTAGAAATAGATTAAACACTTCTGTATGATGTTAAAATAGCCTGAAGAGTATATTGTGAGCCAAACTAAGACACAGCCCCCTCCATTCCAGAGCTAATGTACAAAAAGAATGATGTGGAGAACACTGGGAGCTTCTGAAAGTGACTGTCACAGTGACATTTAGGACACACTTTTGGACCCTGTAAACAATGAAATTTCTTCAGGACTCATCTCCTTTGGAAGAGAGTGAAACCTTTGTCCCTTAGATTCTTTTAAACAAGGCTAGACAAAGAATGTACTGTTTCAGAAGTGTTCGGTATTGTGTTTAAGAGCATACAGTGGAGATGGAGATCCCAGGGGCAAAGAACTAGGTGACCTACAACTTTTTTATTCTTGTGAATGTGTGCTATCTTAAACCCTTCACTCTGGGCAGCAACTCCCTGAGGAATGAGGAGCTGAAATACAACAGGTGGCTTGGCGGGCTCTGTCCAATAGATGCAGAAGAAGAATGTCAAATGTTCCATCACCAGCACCCAGGGCAGCGGCAATCTCTCCTGTCCCCCTCCTCCTTTCCCTCCCCTCTTCTCCCACCCCTCCCACTCTCCCTCCCCTTTTTCTTTCTCCCTTATCCCCTCTCTCTTTAATGTACATGCACATATGTGAACACACACAAGTTCACTCCCTTCAATTCTCTTCCCTGAACTTTTCACGAGGGACTATACAGGCTTTACTGCTGCGCAATATTTAGAGTTCCCCTTGGAGTGAGAGGAAAAGGGAGTCATGATCTTTAACTCATTATTTCCCTAACATCCCCATTTAGATCCACTGTGGGCAGCCACGGACTAAAATAAGAAAGCAAGGCCAGAAACAAAAGTATCCTATAATGCCGTAACAATATAAGATTAAATTCACTTGAGAATAATTCAACTCTCTGATCTTAAAAAAACAAACAGAAGTAAGCCACCAGATAGACAAGAAATAGTTGGCATGGTGGCACATTCTTGTATCCTAGCATTCTGAGAAGCTAACTTGAGAAGCTTGCAAATCTGAGCCTCACCTGGGCAGTGCAGCAATGTGGCAATGGCTGTGGATGTAACTCAGAGGAAGACCCCAAATTTTACCCCAGGTACTGCAGAGAGATACAATCAGCATGAATTAAGAAAATATTGACCCTTTTTTCAAATTGTCTTTGGCCTACAACAGAAAATAGTTATATAAACCCTAATTATAATCAAACAGTACCTCTATTATCGGTGTAAAGGAAGCATGATGGCATAAGAGAATTCTAATTGTGAGGTCACAGTTAGTGTACCTAGTGAATGATTTACAGAAGTAGAAAGCTAAAGAGGAAAAAGCACCAGTGTTTTGTTCTGTTTTTTCAATCTTCCCTTTATCCATATGTACAGATGAGCATTAAAGGCTGAAGAGATTAAATAACTTACCTAAGATAACCAAGATAAAAGACAGCTTGTGTCTAGGATTCTTTCTGTTTACTACAATGTCTGTTCCAAACACCAAGAAAGTCACTGTGACATTCATCCTCTAGGATGTGAAATATTTGAGAAATATAAACTGAAATACTAACATGACTTAGGATATAGGAGAGTGCAGGTGATCAACAAATATGGTGAAATTCAAGAAATCTAAAGAGCTAGGAGTATCAAGTATATATCAAAACACTGAAGATGAGACTGGACATATTTTAAAGCAACAACTAGAGATATAAATATTTAAATTTTGGAAAATAC
Source organism: Ctenomys sociabilis (assembly GCA_004027165.1). NCBI lineage: Eukaryota > Metazoa > Chordata > Mammalia > Rodentia > Ctenomyidae > Ctenomys > Ctenomys sociabilis. The sequence goes on from PVKA01007669.1 coordinate 21,569, forward strand.
AAACTGTTAGTGACTCTCCAGTTGGTTATCTGCCTCACCTTTGTCAGATCAGTGTCAATGTAAGAAAATTTTATTATGATAGATGTATCATGTGAGGAAACCCAGTACTCAATGGATAATTAAAACTTTTTTAACAATAGGTAAGAAATGAATGCATAAACAAAGTATTTCAAAATATGACATATGACTTAAAGACAGAGAGAAAGAGCCCCTAGAATTCATACGTGGATTGTTCCAGACCATCTTTTTCTTGTTAGACCACATACACTTCAAATTCTATCACTAGAACATGTTAACCTACTGTTAAGCTTCAGAAAATGGGGTAGAGGAATAAAGGGATTCACGTACAAAATTTATATGAAAATTCAGAAAAAAAGCTGTCTCTGAATGGTACCAGAAATGCAACTTATATAAAAATGTTAAGAATTGGCGATAATTGTGTCTTGCAAACATAAGATAATAGATAAAAAAAGATTCTGAGCCTGATTTCCAGGCTTCTCAGAATACTTTAATTCACAACTCAATCTACTCTCAGGCTATGGTATAACCAGATATATAGTGTTCTGGATTTACATGCTTAGTTACTTACATTGTGGTCATATCTATGCTACGTAATAAAGTCTTTCTACATAGGAAAAAATCAATTGAGCCATTTTCCTTTTGACTGACTCTCTTATTCAGGCCGATAAGTGTGAAAATGCTTTGCCTTAGTAGTACATCCAGGATACAGCGCTTCATTGCCTTTATGAAATACCAAACAAAAACTTTCCATATTTCCCTACCAGGTTTAGAAGAATTTATCGGTTTTAATTTATCTAGTACATATAAAACAAAATCTAAAGGTTAATAATGTTATTTATCTTCAAAACGTATCAAATTCTGTTCTGAAAGTGCATTGGCCTATAAATTTGCCTTGCTCTAGCAAAGAGAAACCCTGTGTAAGTAGGTATCTCAACTTCAACTGAAGTTTACTTTGTTCTAGCCAGAACTGATGTATCAAGTCATAGCAGTAATATGTTTGTTACTCAAGAGAATCACCCGTTCCTCAGATCTGCATTGCAGCATTTGATTCCACACCAACCTGAAAATAGATAAAGAAACTAAAATTTTTAATCCTATCAAACTGATACCTCTCTGTGGAGACAAACCATAACAAAAATATCATTTGTGAAAGTTGTCATTCTCAAAACTACACTCCTTGGAATAAAATGAACAACTTTCACAATGGATCTTTATATAATCTTGAAACTCAGGCTATCATGGATTTGAAGACATTGTAGGTACTTAATAAGATCAGTCACCCTATTAAACTGATGACCCTGTGGAAGATTTACTTTCAAGGTACTTATATTAAGAATCTGGGTAGCACTCCTTCAAAATAATGCTGCTGTACTTTTTTTCCTCCACTCTGTCTGCTTCAAGGGAAAATACAGAATAAGACACCCCTTTACAACTCATGTTCAGAGTCAAATGTAAGGCAAGTCCTCCTTAACTACACATACGTCCACGCAAATGCCTCTTCCATGCTCATACAACTCTAACCCGTGGTCTCTGACTTCCTGTCTACTTTGCCATAGGAACAAATTTGTTTTCTGCCTTACCCAAATTTGTTTTCCCATTGCCCACCTGAGTATCTGGGACAAAGGACCTGCCTAATAAATGTCTCTTTGAGTGAAAAATTGACAAATGATATCTATTGATACAATAAAATTATTCTGTATGTATGCTCAAAATTCCTTCTTCAGACCTTTCCATTTATTGTCTGTCCTTCTTTTACATATACACAGATATTCTACTTTTAGCTTCTTGCATCATCTAGCATATTGATTTTCAGCACTGTGATTTTCATCAAGTAATATATCCTACCAAATGGATTTTTAAAAAGTGAAATAAATAAATAAATAAATATACATATATATGTAATTACACAAACACATATATATGTAAATATATACTTATTTTACTTAAATATTACTTGAAACATTGTCATAGGCCATGAACACTACAATAAATTTACAATATGAAGCTCAGTGATTGCACTCCACTGTGACTTGGTATATAATTCTTTCTTCAGGCAAAGGGCTGTCAATAAGCAGCTTCTAAAAATAATGAATGCTTGTAGTAATAATTTCATGGGTTGACTGAAACTTAATAGCCTTTATTTCCAATTTAGGTTTGTGATATGTTTCAGTAGAAGCAATCTCAAATGAAATACAGTCTATTACAGTACTATTTAACTCTCTATTATTTTGTTGATCATTTGTTGGTGTTTTATTTGGGTTTATGTTTATAGCTGTGGCAAACTGTATTCAGAGCCTCGCTTTTCACTTTGCTGCAACTGTCTGAGCCATTCTCAGTCTGCTCAGTATCATTGGAGAGAGTGGTCCAGAAGTAATCTTAGTGATGAAAATGCTTGGTCTTATCTGCTACAGACAACTTCCCATTAGTCCTTTCCCTATTGAAGGAGCACATCCAGCAAAAGACAGAAGATAAGCAGATAAAATCCAGATGAGTTTACCCTGCTTATTTCCAGAACATTATGCTAGGAAGAATGTTAAGATTCACAAATTAATACAAGAATTTAATATCTATAACTAGAGAAGCTTGTTCAAAATAAAAGTGTGATAGTTTGGCTTTGATAACCTACATATAGAGAGACAACTGAACAGCTTGTTAATAATCATATTACAGTCATAGCATTCTTAGGGAAGATAGAATGAAACAAAAATACTAGATACTAGAAAAAGTCTAGTGCTAGAGTAGTGTTGGAATTCTTAGGTACTGAGGAAATGAGGTGCAACAGAGCATTCCGGCATACAGTGGCTCCTGTGCAGGGCTACACAGAGGGCTCACCTAAAATTATTTTACAGAAAATATGCATACCTGGTGTCTATCCTACTAGAAAGCAATGAAAAATTGCAGAAATGGCTGAGAAAAAAACTTTTTAAAGGACCGTGAAAAATGTCCAAGTAGGTCTGATGCACATTTCTGATAATAATAAATAATTGTCCAATTATTCCTCAGATAGTGCCAAAACCAATTAATTCCATTAAAATAAGTAGTTGATGGTAAAGAAGAAAACTCCTCTCTGTCACAGCGCACAGAGCAACAGTGTTTCTTTTTTTCTATGGTAGATTCTTTTTTTTGTTTCTGTTTGCACTTTTATTATTTTTAAAGGATACAAAATAGTGATAGAAGAAAACACCATTTTACATGGTACAAGATTTCACTAAACAAAGTAGTACGAATCCAACAATCCTTGCTATACTACGTGATGCTATGTGCAACTGATCCTAGCACAGAGAAAACTTGGTAGCGCAGAGTCATCCTCCAAGAAAAGATGTCAGGGCGATAAATTCTGTATCCCCTTAAGTCACTTCTGATATAAACTGGAGTAAAACAAACTCACATAGGTAATCAAAACTGCAGTGAGCCATCACCAGCCACAGGTTCAAGTACCTATGTTAAAAAGACAAGAAATGAAAATTATTGTTGAGTGTTGAGAGGACACACTGGTTCTCTCTTATTAGTTACATAAATTGTTGTGGCCGTCACAGAAGTTCCTCAGAACAATGATTATTGAATTTTATTATATAATCTAGAAATTATAGCTGCAGGATTGTTTCCGAAAGAAATAAATCACAATATCAGACCTATCTGCACCACCCGCATCTTCATATCAGCTCTATCCACAATATCCATGATACAGAAACAAACTAACCTTTGGGATAGATGAATTAACTTTAAAAATGCACACACAGTGAAATATGATTTGACAATAAAAAGAAGTAAATCCTACTATTTGATAAGCCATGGATGAATCTGGAAGAAATTAGATTAAAACAAACCTGACACAGAAAGACATATACTGTACGATCTCAGTTATATATGGAATCTAAGAGTGTAAGTCATAGATGTAGAAAAAATTAGGGAGCAGAAGATGTGTGAGTACTGGTAGAAGCATACACATTTTCAGCTATAAGGTAAGTTATGAGACTTAAAATTAGCATAGTGATTATGATTAATAATATTGCATTATTTACTTGAAATTTTCCAATAGAATAGAACTTGTATGCCCAAACACACATAACATGAATTATGATTAAATGTGGTGGTAGATATGTCAATTTGATTGTGATAATCAATTCACAGGGCATACATACATACATGAAGTTCATTACATTTGTACATTAAGTATGCAGCAGGCTCTCCAAATCTCTGGATCTCACAGGCATGGATCCAACCAACTGTGAGGTTAAAATATTGAGGAAAAACCTGGGCCTATTCTAAACATGTACAGACTTTTATTATCATTATTCTTTGAACAATACAATATAACAATACAATGCATTTGCATTTCATTGGATATCACAAGTAATCTAAAGAGTGTTTAAAATATATAGAAGGATGTGCCTAAGTAACACATACTATGTCATTTTATATAATTGACTCAGACATACAAGGACTTTGGGGGCAGTTAGGGGTATATCCTAGGAACCAATATTCTACAAAAACTGAAAGATTACTATATGGAATTTATATCAGTTATACATCAGTGAAGCTAGAAGAAATAAAATCTTGTCATTAAAAATAGACAAAATTTTAACAAGGACTCATTTTTAAAACCATGAATGAACTATAATTTCACCGCTCCTCCTTGCCCACTCTAGGATTAATGAGATGGTTACCCAAACCTAATAATTACATAATCTAAGAAGAAAATGAAGCCATAATTTTCCTACAGATCAGCATCTAGAAAATAATACTAGAAAAGAGGTGGATGATCCAGGACACATTTCCTTTTGTTCCAATGTCGATGTCAGGGTAATGCAAGTAAGGAAATGAAAACAACAGTGCCAGAAGAAAGAATTTTTCAGCTGAAACACAATGCTTAGAGTGGGGTTAATAGGAGAAAAATGTCAGCTCTCTTAGTTTGCTAATTTCTGAGAAAAAGTGACTGACACCTGCAAGTTAGAGGAAGAAAGTTTTTCTCTGCCTACAATTTGCAGCAGTTTCAATTGGTAGCATGCTGCCTCCTGGGCACGGTGGTACAGAGAGGGGCTTCACAGAGGAGAAACAGTCCATGCAGAGCAGGCAATGGGGGGCACGCAAGCAGCAGCAGCAGCCCTGCCCTTGCCTGTATGCTCCTCTAGGCTACAAGCCTATTGGGTGGTGCTACCCACACCCCGACTGAGACTTCTGTTTTCAGTAAATGCATTCAGACACAAACTAACCGCAACCAGTGGATGAGTAGATCCAGCGAGCTCCAAAAAGCCCACCTATGAATGCTTGAGGCTTTATGGTGACATTAGTACACATCATAACATTTCTTTGTTTCAAGTAAAATGACAAAAAAAAAAAAAAAAGTAAAAGGACTCCATGGTACAGCAGAGAAAAAGTACTTTTCTTTTGAGACTGCATATTTTTAGGTAGCCCAGGTTGGCCTTGAACTCCCTAAGGTACAGGTACAGGCTGGCCTCAAATTAGAGTAGTCCTCCTGCATCAGCTTTCTAGAGTGCTTCTACTACATATATGTGTCACCACACCTAGCAAGACCAAATATTTAAGAAGCAAAGACACCAGAGAGTACCAGAATAAATAATTCCCTGGATAGAAATCAAGGATGCTTCAGTGTTCTCAATAGTACTCATCATCTTGCTTGCTTAAGTCAGAGTTAATAATTATAGCATGTCTGTCCCTACTGTGACCTCTGACAAAGCTGTCATCCAAATCCCTTCTCAGAAGAAGACGGTCCTTTTTTCCCCGTTCCAGGGGCCAGCCTACTTCCTTAGACATGCACGGCCCTCATCCAGAGCCAGGCCACTCCCGCTGGCAGCCCTTGTCTGCGTCCAATTGACCTCAGCTGGAGGCCCAGATGGTTGGGTCCTCATTCCCCAGCAGGTTTCAGCAGGATCCACCCCTTCCTGGTCTCTCTGCCATTAGTGCCATCAGGTCTTGAATGTTCTCCCTAAATCCTAACAGCAGGTTAAAGCATGTCAGTTTTATTCTCATAGAAGAGAGCTAACCATGGAATGAAGAAAGGTTCAGAAAGGGCACTATATCGTTATGCAATGGAAATAAACAAGGTTCCATTATAGAGTAATCTAAAAGTTGGTTTTGATGCATAGCATTTCCTATATACATAAATTACTTTACACATACGTTGATCCTTATCTATGTCTTTATCTATTGATATACCTATCAGTTGGCTGATACATAAATACACAAAAATCAAATTGATACATGAACAGAAATCTTTAAAAAATACTATATATAAATAGAAATACCAGTGTAGAGGTATAGAGTTAAAATAGACAGCAATATCTGAAATTACTATATGTAAATATAGTCATAACATTTCTAAAATTAAAACTGGATACACCACTATTCTAAATATTATACGTAAGTTCATAACTATGTTCATTGATATATAAGCATTTTCAAGCTCTCTAGCAATTCAACACTTTACTATAGTTGGCACATCATATAAGATAAGGAATACAGATTTTCACCAAATTTGAACATTATTCAGGGATGACCTGACTTTAAAAAGAGACTGTGTTAAATGCAAATTTTAATCTGGGAGATTTGCTAAAACAGTCAAAACTGAAGTTGGATTTTCACCTCATTTGCAGTATACATTTGGATGCCCTGATTTCAGATGTTAGTTATGTGAAGTACATAAATTCCACTTTGTAAGCCTGAAAGAAATGCTCCGTCATTATCCAAAACCAATGTGTTAAAGAAATGTGTTCATTTGCTATGTCTGCTCCAACAAATTAGCACAAGCTGAGTGGCCTAACAATGGAAATTTATTCCCTCACAGTTTTAGAGAATACACATCCGAAATTAGAATCTTGATGGGGTCATGACCACTCTGACAACCCTAGAGATAGCTCTTCTTGCCTCTTCTAGTTTCTGCTGGTCGCTGGCAGCATTTCTTCACCGTGGCTGCCTCACACTGCCCATAGCCTTCTTCTCTGCACCTTTTCTGTTTCTTCAAACTCTTTGACACCCACAGTCACTGGATTAAGGTCCACCCACACCCAGTATGATCTGTCTTAATTTGATAGCATTGCAAAGATCCTATTCTCATACAAGGTCACACTCACAGGCACCAAATGTTATGATTTCAACATATCTTTTTGGTACTCACAATCTAACAAATCACAGCAAACATTTAACAAGTTGGCCTTTGAATTCACCCTATGTCAGGCTCTAAACACCATTATAGAGGGATACTGCCCAGACTATGATCTACTTTACTTTACAGAAAGTAAATAGAGCAGCAATTAGAAGGGATTTTTAAAATACTGTATAGACCAAATTGGGTTTGACAGTGAAAATGGGGGCAACTAATAACTACACCAAGACAACAGTCATAAACCAATACTGTACTTAGCATAGCAAACTGCAGTGTATGCTCACCATATCCAGAGAAAAATCTCAAGGTTAAACTCTCAAATTTTAAGTTTAGTTTTTAGTCACACTGCTTTTGGATAGGCAACTCCACATAACTTGTTCTAAACTGAGGCACAGCAGGAATTTATATATTTAAGGTTGGATAATAATTTCTTTGAAGCAAAATGAACTAATTGAAAACAATAAATTATTTATAAGCACAAGGATATTTCATTTCACCACCCTATCTGCAACTCTTTTTTTCCCTGTGAACTTTTAAATAGGAAGCACTTAAAATAGGAAGGGCTAGCTCCTTTTACTTTGAATCTCATATCTTCAGTGGATATTGATTAATCACTCTCAAAGAGCTACCTCCATGTTGTTTTCCATCACTGTGTTTTAACGCATTTGACGAGAATGTAACTGGTTAACTTTCCTGAATCTTATTTCTCCTGTCACCAAAATAATTTCACCATCTAAATCCTTAAGAATATAAGAAAGATTGTGCAATAGGTGCTTAGTTATCCAGCCATTCAAATTCAAATACAATAATAAAATGAGAAGTTTGGGTTTCATTTTTATTTTTTTCAGAAAAAAATGTGAAAAATATTCAACCAGCTGATAGTTTATTTTTAAAAGTAGGCCAGATCACAGAATGACTTTAATTAACTAGAAACCTTAAACTCCAAAGTGGGTAAACCACTGTGTTTGTCTTATTAGAGATTAGCTTTTAGATATTTATAAATTTGATTGTGTCTTCAATAATAATAGTCAATTATATAGCTTATGAAACCTCTAGATTAACTACACACAAAATTAGGTAATATGGTAATGTAAAAAATAAAACATCACCTGTCTATAGATAATTCTTAAGCATTTGTTATCTATTTTTACATAGAACTAGAGAAATATACCAACAATCTAATGATTTCTAACCAAAAATAAAAGTATTTTAAAACAGGATGTCAAGCAGTCAGACCACTCACTATCAGGGTAAATACTGTAAGTGCAGCTCCTTAAAAGTAAGAAGAAGGGCCAGTGAAATAGCTCAGCGGGCTAAGTCCCTTCTCTGGCAAGCTCAGGGAGAGGGGTTTGATTTCTGGTCCTGTGTCCAAGCCGGTCCAGCCCCCGGGGTGCGCTGAGCCAGACGGAGTCTGGGCGTGGCAGCACACGCTGGTAATCCCAGTGCTGGGGAGGCTGAAAACAGGAGGATCACTATGAGCCCAAACTGAGCAGTGAGGCCCTGGAAAAGACAAAATGCAAAGGCACAGAAGAGACGGGAAGCTGCTAAGGTTGATTAAATAACTACTAGCTGCTGAGCTGAGCTCTAGACAGCCTGATCTAATAGGACCTTCACAGCAAGTCTGAAACTTGAGTACCAACAATAAAGCATCACAGCTAATGGAGAGCAAAGAGAACATGTGCAAATTGTGTGAATTCAGAGCCTGCGTGTGTGTGTGTGTGTGCATGCGTGAGCGCGCACACCCACAAGCCACGAGAAGCAAGACAGCCGTCCTATGTCAGAATGCGGCTAGCTCAACAGCCACCAAGGAGGGGCGGGGTGCTCAGGCAGGAGGAACCTCAGCTCTCAGGAGCACCTCTGCAGAGTATGCTCTGCACTGAGGTGACCTTTCCTAATTTGGAGATTGGCACCTCATGTTCATTTTGTCTTCTGTAGCTATTTAAAGAAATTACTCTAAGACATCCCTTAGTACAAGGAAATGTGTGAAAAATGCAACTTTATACAGTTGCTTGTGGGAGTAATTTTTAGTATCTCGAATTTATCTTAATATAAGCTATATTAAGTATAAGTGTCATGAGTGGGTATCCTGCTTTGGGAAAACTTAGGGTCTTTTTATGTTTGTTTGACAACAGTTAACAGACTTTTCCCCCTCTTATAAACAGAGGATCATACAGAAAGGGACGGGCAGAAATAATAACTCATTTTTCTTAAGGATGGTTTGGTTTTGTTATATAATCAGAGGTCTATGTTTCAAAAGTTTTTAAACAATCGTTCAATGAATAATCTATATAGGAAAGACTAACTACAAAAGGATAAGAAAGTCTCTATGGACTAATAAAGAAATGACCTGGACTGTTAAAAACACAGGATATTGTTTTCATTTTTGGAAAAGAACCAACTCTTAGTTCACCATGATAAAAGGGGATGTTGATGCCATGTTTACCTGAAGTGCATTAGGGTTGGAAAGGCCATGTGAAAGCATAAAATAAATACGCTATACATTATACACAGGAATTGTTGATGAATATGTTATACGCAGCATTATTTGAGTTTTCTTAAACTGAGATATAAATTCTGCTTAAAGTGTTTCATACTCAACATGAGGATTTTAGCAAAGTAGGTTTCACACTCATTAATTCAAGGTTTTACAGACAAAATTTAGTAGCTAAAAATGTAGCTAAATATGTTTTCTTCCCTTGGTTAAAGTGGGAAGATGTGTGATGCATTAACTCATAAACAAGCTAAGTGCAAAACAACTTTACTTCTCTGGAATTTGCAGGAAAAAAAAACAATTTAGAAAAGAAAAAAACATGGAGTTGGAAAATTAAGTGCTTTTCTGATATTGTTGGGCAGAATAAAACAAGAGCTCCCTCAACAGAAGGATTCTGGCTCCTCTGAATCCTTCTTATTATGCACATATTATTTCTGTTGTTTGAGATACAATCTGAGAACATCAGACAAAAGTTTGAGATCTTGCAGGGTAGCAGACAAATAAGTCAGTGGTGAAGACAATGTGGTGAGTGGTGAAGGTATTGCTCTCTGAGTTAGAATATCCAGGAAAGTATTTCACAGGTAGCAATTTCTAAGCTAAGCGTGAGGGTGAGGTATCTAATTGACCATTTTCTATGAACTAGGGTGAGAGTCAGAGTGGGAAAAGGACTTATTAGGGCAGTTCCAGGCAGAGGTGTTCAAGGGCCTATGGCAGTGGAGGAGAACATATGGCACACCACAGGCTGTTAGCACTGAAAGCTCTGACAGGCTCACCATCGCTGGCCTATGGTATACTCATACTATATACAAGAATTTTTTTAAACATTACTGTAGCTTGAACATAGAGATTTCCTCAATATAAACAACTTTATTCAAACACTCATAAGTGAAAAAGCAAGAAGCCTCTCCTTCAAAACAATTAAATCCACCTGGACAGCAATACTAATTTATGACTCAGTCAAGGACTAACAACAAAGAAATATTTGAAAAACGTCAAGTCATTTGAAAAGGTGAGAAACTCACGTCACCCCCCACTCTCTTCAACATTATTTGGCACCAGAAAAGGTGTGTGAATATGAACACGAGGGAGCCCTTAGGACTCAAATTCTTGAAAAAAAGTTCAGATTTATCTGAGAGTGCACTCTGGTTCTTGTATAAGAAGAGGCCAATCAAATCTGTGCAAGGAAACACAAGCAAGTGTGAGCATTTGACTGAGGGAGAAGACATGTGGCACAGAAGACACATGGAGAACTCATCAGGTAACCTAGGAGAACGCGGGGGCTTCCAAGAGGCAGCGAGCCAACATGTGCGGCTCTTTGATCCAAGTGGGAGTCCAGTGAGGGGGCTGGAAAATTACACTGAGATGCATACATAGCAAAGGGAGCGATTTTACCATTATTTAGATAAATTCTAAGACCTAAGAACCAAACTATCGGGGAAAAGTGGGCCCTAAGCTCCTTTTAAACATTATATCCCTTACAATCTTGCATACATTGCAGTAAGAAACTCCAGCTGCTTCCGTTACCAGACAGCTAAAAGACTAAGGCAGCCACGGAATCATCCAGTGGTCCATTTTAACAAGGCTTATCAGACACTCATGCATAGATTGTTTTCCCTGAGAGACACATGAGACATGCATGAGCAGGTGGGTGTGATTTCATACAAACCTACCTATTTCCTTCCTGGTTGTGCTGAACTTACTGTTCTTCAGGGAATAGTGATGACAAACCTTTTAGAGACTGAGTGCCCAAACTGCCACCCAAGAGCCACTTGGTGCTAAGTCACAAGACCACAATTAAACCTGAACACTGAGATTCTACTTTAGAAAAAAAGGACTGTTATCTAATGCTCAGCTGCTGGAGCAGCCTGGCCTGAATTCGACTGAAAGGGCCCTGCATGTCCACTGTGGTGCACATGCCATAGATGTACTGCCACTGCTCTAAGGTGTTTCTGGGAGGGTCTCTCATAAGGAGGTGGCCAGAGCTCGTGTCTTAGTTACTCTTATTACTGGAACAAAACACCTGACAACCAGACAACCACAAGTTAAATGAAGAGAGTTTAATTTCACTTACAGTCTATAGAAGTTTCGGATCACAGTTAGCTGGCTCCAGGGAAAGGTAGGCAGGAGGCAGCAGAAAGCCTCTTTTTCATTTTTTATTCCACTCCGGCTACAAGCCTATTGGTCGTTGCCTTTTGCAACCAGAGTGGTTCTTTTGTCTTCAGTACTCCCAGTCAGCAAGCCCAGAACAGTGCTAATGCAATCAGTGCGTGGATCCAGTTATCTAAAACCTGTGATCTAATCAATTCCCTAAAGCCCCACCTATAAGTGCGTCAGGCTCTGGGGCCAAGGGACATCAAGATGTCAGCCATAGAAGCTTGTCGTGCTGCCCTTTTCAGGGTAGAGTTTAACAGTCAGGCATATCTTAGAAGAAAATGGAACAAAGATAAGAAAGAAAGGACTGAAGGCATAACATGACTCAGATATATATGTCAATGGAAAAAGAACATGCAAGAAAAAAAAGAAAGGCAGGATAACAAAAATATAACTGCAGAAATTGAGGAAATAACTGGTTAAGCAAAGTACACTGGATTATCACTTGTGTCAACTTCCCATCTAAACACAATTATATGTTGCACTAAGGATAGATTTAAGAGTAGTCTTTAAAAACTGGGACAATCACATCAGTTTCATAAACAGTACCCTCTGTGATGGAAGTGGAGAAGAATATGGCTGGGAATGTGAAGACTGTCAAACTTCCCTGTGTTTAAATCCAAAGCAAAATGTAAAATGGCCTCAGTTTTAAATTCCAGCTGGGCACATGGATGTTTATTGTATTAATCTCTATATTTTTAGGATATATGTGTTTGTTTTTAATTTTCTTACCTTTTCAAAAAAAAAACAAAAATGAGCAGGCATGGTGGTGCAGAAATCCCAGCATTTGGCAGACTGAGACGGGAGGATCACCCTGAATTCAAGGTCTGCCTGGGCCACATAGTAGGTTCAAGAGCATCTTTAACTACGTAGCAAGACTCAGTCTCAATAATAATAATAATTATTATCATTATCATCATCATCTCATCAAATTGCCGCCAAGCAGAGTCAGCATATATTTGATGCTGCTGCAGCACCCAGGAAATGACTGAAAGGCTGCTTCCAGGCAAGGCCCAGGAAAATAATTGCTAGTTTTCTCGCTAGCCTTATAATGCTTTTTCCAGCACTACACATTCCAGAAGACTAGGCATTGCTCTGTATGGCTTCACTATGTTTATTTTCTGAGGTTTCTGATTGACCAGTATGTTTTCTCTCAAGTGAAACTTACAGACACGATACCACATTTTTGTTTTGTTTTGTTTTTTTTGTTTTTGTTTTTGGTGGTGGAACCAGGGATCGAACTCTGGCCCTTGCACTTGCCAAGCAAGTGCTTATTCTACTGAACCATCTCCCTGGCTCCCATGATAACATTTTTTTTATTACAAACAAAAGCACAAGGATGTACTGTGAAGTCTTAAATGCACTATTGGAGGGCTTTCAAACCCTTTCAGCCCATAAGTAGGACTTTCTAGCTCTATTCACACTGAAATGTTAATATTCTCTCAGTTAAATTCTTGTTCATCCCATGTCTGCATTTCTAAAATATAACAATTTTTCTAATGCAATAGGAGGGGAAGAGTGAAAAGAAAACCAACAAAGTGGAAAAAATTTTAATCAACTATCCCTCAGGTAAAAGATTTATACCTAGAACATATAAAGAATTGAAAACATCACACCCTAAATTTAAAGACTGAATCCAAAAATGGGATCTGAGACAAAAAGAAAAAAAAAAAACACTCCTTAGATCAGGAAATACAGACAACAAATAAATAGATGAAAAAATATTCAACATCACTGTCATGCAATTCGAAACAATGTTGGGATTGCATCTCACCCAAAAAGAATGACTATCATCAAGAATCAAACCAACAAAAAATACTGGAGGCATCATGAGGACAAAAGAATACTTCTCCACTCCACTTGGTGGGAGTATAAACTGGTGCCACTACTGTGGAAATCAGTGAGAGATTCCTCAAAAGAGCTAGCATTAGAGGTCCCATTCAACCTAGCTATTCCCCTCCTGGGTATCTTCACAGAAGAATTAAAAACTGTACCACAGTGATATTTGTTGCTGTTAGTGTTCTCAAATTAGTGTTCTCTAATTGCATGTTTATAGCAGCAGAATTTGTAATAGCTAGAACTTGGAAGTAACCTGAATGCCCACCAACTGAGGAATGAATAAAAATTGTGTGATATTATTATACAATAGAGTGTTACTCAGCTATAAAGAAAGATAAACTTGAGACTTTACAGGTAAATGGGTACAACTTGAGACCATATGCATAAGCGAAATGAATGTCTTGCATATATAAGTATGATAATGTCTCCTTAGTATAAGAAGCTGAAAGAGTAGATACGATCCATAATGTGTAATAGATATTGGGAAATGGGAAGAAACTACTCAAAAGAAACTGGGATAAGGGAAAGGAGAAAAGCAAGAAGGGAAAAGTAAAAGTAAAAAGATACAGATATAGATATAGATAATTAATATGTAATATTAACTATAAGAGCTATATTACTAATTTCTATTCACTGAAAAGTTTGTTTATATTGTTTGATCATTTTTTAAGCCTGTATCTTATAATATGAGCAACTTTGAGGATAACAATATGCAACGCATAGCCATTGTTATTCTTCTACTATCTTGTTTTGAAATTTGGTATCATTGTTTTTTTTTTCTTTCTTCTTTTTTAAAGAAAATATAAATTAGAATTAAAAGAGAAAAATTCAAGTGGTACAGAATTTCACTTAACAAAATAATACGGATTTCACAGCATTTGTTGTCATACATAGTGTTGTCTTCCAACCAGTTATTCATACTACTAGATATATGCATGTAAAATGGGAAAAGGAAAGAAAATTTACAAGAAGAGAAAAAGTACAAACAATTGAAAAAAGAGGACAAAACAAATTAAGTATTATCTGCTCTTTCCATAGACCAGCGGAAATGCACAGTACTGTTGTCCAAACCATCCTGTTTACATACATAGATAAAGCTCTTTTCCCCACTCCCTCTCCTGTTCTTCTCAACTCAGTAACTCCTTTCCTTTGAATAAGTTCCTTTCCTTTTCCCAGTATCTATTGTACCCTTCGGATTGCATTTTTAACTTCCAGGTTCTCACACTAAGGAGACAATATGATGATTATACATGCAGGTTTGATTTATTTCATTTAATAGTGTTCTCTAATTGCTTCCATTTACCAACAAAAGACTCAAATTTATCCTGTTTCACAGTTGAATAATACTCCATTGTATAAAAATATCACATCTTCTTTATCCATTCTTCAATTGATGAGCATCTGGGCTGTTTCCAGGATTTAGCTATGACAAATTGGGCTGCTATAAGCATGAGTGCACTTATATCACTGTGGCATGAAATTTTCAGTTCTGGAAAAATACTCAGGAGAGAACTAGTTGGCTTGAATTTGATCTAATCCTAGCTTTTGAAGAAATCTCCACTCATTTCCACAGTGGTTGTACCAGTCTTCATTCCCACCAACAGTGCAGAAGGTTCCTTTTTCTCTACAGCCTCTCCAGTATTTGCTATTGGCTGACTTCTTGATGTTAGCCATTCTTCCTAGGGTGAGATGAAATCTCAGTGTTGTTCTAATTTGTATTTCTTCAATGTTAACAGATTATATAATTTATGCTTAATAATCAAGAGAGATTATCATATTCTGTGAAAGAGAACAGAGAGGAGTTAATTACCCAGAGTGCTAAATAATTACAGAACTAAAAGGAAATTGAAGCACTTTGAAAGTTTTATGACATATGAGTCATAAAACAGAGATTGAGAGGCACACTGTAGTAGCCCAAAGACTGCATAGGTCAATGAATTTCCTGAAACTATGTATAATGTTAATGGCAAGTGGAATCAATGAATAACTTCCCTATAAAGATGAAAAACAGTAATAGTGATTATTGAGTATCCCTCAAGCATAAAAGAATCCTTAAGCATGAACTCTATACTATCTCAGAAAGTTTCATGATATGTAAAGAAAGTGGGATTTTGTGATTAAAGAGTTATTTTGGACCTATTTACTGTTTAAACTGATGTCAATTCCTCCTATCAGTTCACTAGTTCTATCTTAACAAGAAATGAGGTAAAAAATTGCTGAGGGTCACAGAGCAATGCAGATTATAAATTATCATTCTGGGCCTGTTGCTTAGCTACTAAAATAGGCTGTCTTCTTATCCTTATACTACTTGAGAGATCATTTGCATTTACTTAAATATATTTGCGTGAATTATGAACTTAAAATAGAGACCACGAAATTATTACACAGATGCAATTGAATGAAAGAGAAACTGCCAAGCATCTAAGATAAAAAAATCTATGGCCTGGACCAACCATGGTTGAGCCACCATGGCTTTGGAATATATCCAGTCCAAGTAGAAATTTCAGTGATGAAACTGTAAGCTAAGGAACAATTGATCATTCACTTGAAAGCAACTGCCAGATGAAACTGTCTCTTTGGTGATTCTGTGCTAAAGAAGAGATGGATTTGTGTCCTGTCTGGTAAGAATGGACAGTTAAGCTACCAGTCCTTTTACCTTGTTGTTAGTATGCTCTAGACTTGATCATGTACGTACACACTTACCATATACATACACCTACAGAAATATTGTTCCGAAAAATATTTATATCAGTATAAAATTATAAAGGGAATACAAATAACTTGTTGGAAAGTATAAGAACCATGTGTTAGAAAACTATGAGATAGTTTCTGTCATTACTAAATGACTCCAAACGATGTTTAAATGGTATGTGCAATGAAATTAAAACAAGAACTGGAGCTCAAGCAGATGCATCTCTCTTGTGTGATTTTTTTTTTCCAAACAATGGGAATGAAATGCAGATGAAAATCAAAAGTGAAAGTTTAAATGTGTTTTGTATAAACGTGAAGTAAACATGTCAAGCAGCTGAATTCGTAGCATATGTAATGGGAAAGAAATGTGATGTCATTTCAAAACCTAACAGTGGAAGTGAGCAATGACAATGACTGAGAAACAAACTGTTTGGGTGTTAGTTTCAATATAGAGGATGAGAAACAGAGAGGGAGAGAGAGGGTGGGGGAACATTCCAAACAGATTATGCTTGGTTGGGCTTGAGAAATGTGTGAGAAGAGGAGTGTGGGCCTCGTGTATGATTACAAGGAGGGAGAAGAAGCAAGTTCTTACCAATATATTGCATGAGAAAACAAGTATAAATAATTGTAAGTTAATTTGTGATGGTTATTTTTGTTTTTTGGTGTTGGGGCTTTGGGGTCTGACAGGAAGTACTCTGGCACTGAGCTATGCCCTCAGGCCCTTCCTGATGGTGAGATTAGTACACTTGAAAGAGTGACCTGAGCATCTGGCAGATGAGGCAGGAGCGTGCTATTTGGTACCTAAGAGAGGACCACAGATTTCTCCCTTGAAACCTCAGTGATCCAAGGTGGTGTTTCAGGAAGATGGAGGGACAGTCATGTAAACAAGCTAACATCTAAAATAAAGAAATACTATTCCCTAACATTTAATTATGAAACAATATAATCATTGTGTCAAACAATCACAGAGAAATGCAATGCTTGCCCTTGCTCTAATAAATACACAAAATAGCATTTAGCCTTTCTTTGATCATTCAGAGTCCTTTTCCTAGGGACCTATATCAATGTTCCAGATAATTCAAGGTCCATGGGGGAACTTCAGGGTTCAGACTGGTCTCAGTGGATTTCCTCTGTTTACCAGCCTCTGATACTTGACAGTTTCTCACATCCATTCCTGTGCAGTCATTTCTGTGACACGGAATGCAGCTACCGCACTGAATATCCTCAGATTATCTAGTGCTTCAACTTTTGTCTTTTCTTTTTTTTTCCCTGCCATACTGGGAATTGAACTCAGGACCTTACACTTGCCAGGTAAGCACTTATTCTACTGAGATGTCTCCCCAGCCCTGCTTCAACTATTGGATCAGTTTTTTTTTTCCTTTACTCCTAGGCTGGCTTCATAGACAATCCTTTGCTCATTTTCTAGTTGGAACTGAACATGAATTAAACATTGTCATTGGAAGGTAGGTTTTATTTTCATATGTATCATTTAATGTAGTGTTGCCTCAAAAAAAGAGAAGAAAAATATAGTTCTGCACTGCCAAGTAGCAAAATGTCTATGCGTGGGCTATATTCTTATTTAGGAAACTTCTGTGGTAAATTTTGGAAATTGAAAAAGTTATGGGATGCAATGTACACAAGGGGAGTGTGCTTCAATTCTACCCTCTAACTTTCTCGCATCTCTCATTCTCCTCTTACACTTACCATTATTCAGATGGTTCATATTCAGCCCAGATCATTTTCATGTTTTTACACTGCTAGTTCAATGTTAAAGAAAAGTGACAAAAGCACAAAGCTTTATTACGATCTACAGGATAGCATGTATACAAAAGAAACATTTTGGGAAATATATAAAAGCCCCAGTTACAGTCGGTTTCTCGTCATTACAATAAAATACTTGACCCAATTAATTGAAAAGAAAAGGCTTATCCTGAAGTTCCAGTCCAAGCCTGGGAGGAGACACACTTTGCACTTCCCAAGATGCAGCACACTGAAGTCGGAACACTTGGCTGAACAAGTTTGCTCACTCCGTGAGACCGGAAGCAAGGAAAGAACACGACGTAGAACCAGGATCTATGTCTCCTTCACTGCCGTGCCTCCTGGAACTGAGAAACCTCCCACATTCCTCTGCTGCCTCTCCTGGGGATATCGCCAGAACACAGTTCTGTAAAACAGGGACAGTGAGTGGACATTCAACCTCTAAACCACAGCACCCTTTAAATACAAACTTTTCCACAACTCCCATTTCCTGGTTTTTCTTTCAGGAGGGGGCAAGAAAGGCTAAAGGAATAAGATGAAAGTACCACAGGCTTTGAAATTCTGCTTGCTTACTCAACAGAGTTGCTGTTGTACCTAATATTTCATTTGGCTAAAGAATTGTTGCAAGACAAGGCATGTTGGCACATGCCTGTAATCCTAGTCCTGGAGAGGTTGAAACAGGAGGATCACTCTGCATCTGAAATGCATAGTGAGACCCTGTACCAAATACCAAATACACACACACACACACACATACACACACCTAAAAATTTTTGTTGCAAGGTGTACTGAGTTGGATTATATACCCAACCTTAGTGAATATTATTCAGATGCTTCAAAGGGTGATTTTACAATTCTCCCTGAGTCAGTAAGTGCAAATAAATGATCCCATATCCTTTGACGAGAGAGTTCTGGTTTTACTATTTGGCCTTATTTTGTTTTGTCTCTTTATTGGAAGGAAGACATCGTTCCCTCCGCACCCAGAAAATGTTAACCATTGCTTAGGGGTGTCTGAATATCATAAAAAGAAAACAGATTCAAAGTGGAGCTTGAAGTGCCTTAACTATCCTTCATTATAATGCAAAGTCCTAATGACTCAATAAGAGGAAAAGAGAATCTGAAAGCTCCTCCAACTGGCAGGACAACACCAGCAGGAAGGAGTCAAACAAGCTGGATAGCAAACAGGGAGAAAGAGACACTAGGTAGACACAGACTAGAGAAATACTACTCATTCCTGAATAATAAACTGAAGAGCCAAGCTGAAGTATCTGTGTGTATGACATATTTGCTTCCCAAATAACTAGTGAAAAGGTACAAGGTACAAGTCCTCCCACTTCTGGTAATCTCTCTTTCTTTAGATAGATTTAAATAGCTCAAACCTCCATCTTTCTCAATCCTGTGAAGATTTTGTCTTTTCACACAAAATCTGAGAATTTCTCCAGTCAAATGCAATCATGGTCACTTCTTATTCTGCTTCATGACAGAAGCATCATCCTAAAGTCAATTATAAAACGTTTGTATTTTTAAAGTCCTTCAACAAATCCCTGTTGGTCCCTCTATCAAGCTAACTCTCTGCCTCTTGGAAAGTTTTCATTGAAAAATATGCCCATTGTATCTTTTAGGCTACCTGAGAAAATTGTAGGTTCTTTTTAAAGTAAACTATTCACTGGTCAGCTTTGTCCACTAATACATAATCATGACTGATCTGCAGCGTGATCTGAGAAGGTTTACAGCATAGCAGAATGTGAACCTCACCCTACACCCCATAAACTACAGTCTTTGTGAATGATGCCATAGTACAATTGTTTTAAACATTCCTCAGATAATTTTCAAGCTTTACTGTCTTGAGCTGTAATGTGTCTAAGGATCACAGGAGGACCTTGTTAAAAATCTGGTCCAATAGACCTAGGAAGGAGGCCAAGAGTCCATATTTCACTTTTTAAAGTTTATTTATTTATTTATTTATTTAGGCCCACTAGGATCAATAAGAGATTGCTCCATAATTGATAAACCTACATGATCTTTCTAAAAACTTAAGAGTTAAACAAGATTTTATCCTGGGAGTGGTCAGTGTGGTACTCAGTACATAGGAACCTCTTCCACCTCTCAAATTACTGATGAGTTTATATGAGTAAAGAGGGATTGACTATAGCATTGCATATAAAGGCAGACATCCTTGTACTTACAGGAATGTTCTCCTTCCTAAGAAGTGCTCTCCTTCCAAATGTAGCCTATATAAATTTAGACAAGTTCAGTAACTTCTGAGCTGATTTTTTCTATCTATAGAAGTTAGAATAATTAAGGCTATGATACACACACATACAGACACACAAACACATACACACAAATACCCACATATATCTTTGTGAAATATATAGATATTTTCTATTATCAAGCACTTAATAAAAACTTGCATTCTTCCTCTGCATATTATATCCCAGCCAGTTTGTAATCACTTAAGTACTGAATTTTGAAATTGTTAAATATCAGTTTTTCAAGGTGATGTGCAAGGAACAATGATAGCAAGGCAGAGTAGCTGGACTGTGAATGCAATAGATATGTTTCCTGTATTTGAAAAACATATCTACAATCAGGCACAATAAACATAAGTGTCTAACTATATGAAAAACAGATAGCTTCAGTTGTGTAAAGAACTGGACATTGTTGCTGAGATATCAGGACCTCAGGCCTCCGATCCGTGAAAGCTGCATAAAATGGTGAATTTGTACGGAATTTTTTTTTGTAAGAATTCGTAAGGTGAAAGGAAGGTTTAGGAATGCCAGAGATTAGAAGAGAGGGTAGAATCAAGACTGGTATTTAAGCAGCATCAGTAACAGTGTTCAGTAACTTTATAGATCAGGATTTAAGAGCCTACATTTTAAAATGACAGATTGTAAAATGAATTCAATTTTGATAATTTAAGATGCTAAGGTATTATGGGATTTCCCTTCCTCTTCTGTGATAATTCAATAGCGTTATATACAAAAGAGACAGAGATCAAAGGAAATAAAAACTGTCCTATTACCTTGAAGATCAGGCTGATCTGCAGTGGTCTGAGTGTTCTTATTAAAGAAACTAGAGACCTTTGAATAGTTTTCACTTCAGAGTACTTTCAAGTCTTTTCCTAAAGTGAACTGTGTTTGTAGTATGTGTTCATCAGGAAAGACAGGAAAATAGATAAAGCTGTTATTGTACCTGATACTCTAACAATTAGAGTTTCATTCACCTATAATGAGATGACTAAATTTCACAATGAAGCAGAGTTGTATCATCCTGTGATCAACAAGACTACATTTCTGTTCAGCCAGCTGGTAGAAATGCACAGGCCAAGAAGTCAGCAGTTTCAATACATGTTAGCAGTACTAAAATTAATCCATTATTCTTTAATAATACACATGAAAATGCCAGCACAGTTTTGATAGACCATGGGTTTTCTAGCACTGTCTTGTATTATTTACAGTTCAATTTTCTTTAAAAATATCTATCAAAGGTGACCGAAAACAGAATTATAAACTAAAAATTCTTTTACTACATTAATACTAAAGTAAGAGATGGTTCTTTCAGCCTTTTGCAGAGCTCTTCCAATATATAGACACTTAATTAAATCTATCTTCTCTATAAAAAAAAACACAAGATGTCAGCTTGATAGAATGCTCTGGTAGCATGTACTACGAATAGAACAAGCAGATGGACTGGGTATCCTGTTTGAGTCCTTGAAGTTCCAATGACTGATTCAGTTCTGTACACCTTGCTTTCGTTTGTCCCCTCAAAGCCTCATATAGCCATGGATGGAACTCTAAAATTTCTTATTGATTCATGGTCCAAGGCTGGGATTATGGGTGTGAGTGTGATACCCAGCCTGAGGCAAGTAACCTGTATACAATATAAAGGAAGAAAATAGGTTTGCTCTCTGCTCTTCTCCCTTTTCCTTCTTGCTGTTTTTGCTTTTTTCAGCCACCATGAACCGTGGCCTTCTGACATGTTCCACTCTGCCTTGGAGCTGGCTCAGTATGGACTTAAACGTCCATTAACTGTGAGCTACATAAGCCTTTTCTTTCTTGATTTTGACCATCAAATATTTTGTCTCAGCAACAATAGAAAAGTAACCAAGATATTACAGGTGTGGTAGTTCAATGTTTAAATTCCGTATAGCTTCACACTGAGTACATGACAGTAAGATGTAGGAAAATCTTCGATACTTGAGCCCATCACTTACCTTAAGTGGTATGCCAACACACAAATATGAGATCTATGGAGAGATAGGTGCCCCCAAAGGTAAATGAAAAGCAAAGACTTGCTGACCCAAGAGAAAAGCTGCTGGGCACATGTATCCATGTAAAAAGAATTCCACTACAAATATGTAAAGAATTTAGCCAGCCAGATAATATAAAACTCCTGTGAACTGCAAAAAGAAAGGGTAATTTGGTCTACTTATAGGTTATTCTCCAGCAACCTTGCCAAATGGTCACAAAAAGAAATTCAGAGTATGAAAGAAATTTTCTTTGAGTTGTTCTCCTTGGGAGGGGACAGGCTGTATTGGAATACCACAAAAACTCATGCAGATCCTTCTATCTCTCCAGAGACCAATGCCAGTATATCATTAAGAGAAGAGAAACAAACCATGACTCCTTAGAGCATTATTGAAATGCTCTAGCATTACCTAGTTTTAGAGAAAAAAATTCTCTACTACTACAGGAGTGGCACGAAAAATTGCTGGGCTCACAACATCTGGGGATGGTCACACATTTCAATAATCCCAGCACTTAAGGGGTAAAGGCTGGAGGAATGCCACATATTCAAGGCTATCCTGGGCTGCATAGAGAAACCCTGTGTCATAGATTGATAGACAGGTACACATAAGGTAGATAGATAGATAGATAGATAGATAGATAGATAGATAGATAGATAGACAGACAGACAGATAGACAGAAAGAAAAGGTCTCCCCCAGTCAAGAGAGAGCCCCAATACAACATGAGAAATCCCAGTTCCCATGACACAGGGCAAAATGTTTGCCAATGTCAAAGCGTCATCAGAAAAGAAAATATCCTAGATGTAGTAGCAAAATACACATATACATGCCCCCCTATCATCATGCAAGTAAAGTAAAGAGAAACAGCAGTGTATTTCTGGAGAAGGAGCAATATCAGGAGAGATGTTTTCTGAGACATAGATCAAAGAAAAAATATAAAGCAAAGGATAGGGCAGACATTTAAAAGTGCTTTTCTGGCAAATCAGTTCAAATCATAACGTAATGTACAAAAAGTACTGCAATGACAGCAAAATTTAAATAGGTCCCAGTTTCCAACTTAACTGAGTTAACCTTCCCCATGCAACAAACTAGCAGAAGGGAAGGCATCGTACTATTTCAGGTGTAAATTTTATGTATGTCAGTCTTAACTGTTCTACATAAGGTACACAAATGCCAACTCAAAAATTAGGAGGAATCCAATAAAGCAAGTTATAAACAATAAATTGTCCAGAAATAAAATAGCAACTATAACCAGTCTCAGATATGAAACAGATGTTGGAAACATTAGACTGGGACTGAAAATAAATAGGATTAATATATAAAAGACTCTAGAGAAATTGAAGACAACCTACAATTTCAGATGGGTAATTTCAGCAGTAACCTAAAGCAATAACAAAATTAAGTCAAATAGCTGTGCTAGATATTAAAATATAGTAGAGATGAATTATGCCTTCAATAGGCAAAACAACAGACTTGGTTCAGTAGAGAAAAGAATAATTGAATTTAAATTTGCAGTTACGAATCAAATGAAACAGGAGGAGAAAGATGGATTTTGTGAATGAACACTTATAGTTTATATAAAACGTTCACTAAAGCTTCATGTGCTCTACCATGGGGAATTGTGTGGATCATAAGAGTATACTATTTATCAGTGGACTGGGCCACGGATGAGTTTAAGAGATAACTGTGAGATTGGGAGGCGAAGAATGGTGGAAAGTGCGAGTCACTGTGGGCATGGCCTGAAAGGGCGTATAGCACTCTTCCCTTAATCTTTCTCTCTGCTTGCACCTGGCATGCCGTGATCTTGCCTTTAAACAGATCAGTTTAAAAGGCAAGAACTCTGGAATAAGATTTCTGGAATAAAATTAAATACTTCAGCATTACAAATATGTAGTTGAAATGTCTGAGAGGAAAAGAGAGCAAATCAGACAGGGCAAAAGTTTTCTGGGAAAAAAAATACACTCAAGTTTAAATACAACTCAAAACTATAGATCCAAGAGGTTAGAGGACATCAATCAAAACAAATACTAAATTACAAATGGAATAACTGGACAAACCTTATTCAAACTGTTGAAAACCAACAATGAAATCTGGACTGTAACAAGGAGGGATCTACTTTTTACGCGGAACAAAGCTAAGACTCCTGGCAGATTTCTCATCAGAAATAATAGAAGGAAAAAAGGATTGAATGGCAGGAAAAAAAAAAAAAAAAGAATTGTACGCCTAGTAAATTATTTGCCAAAAATTAAAAGAACTCCACAGACTAATAAACCCAGAAAAAATTCATGGCTTTGGCTAACATAGATGACCTACATGAAATAAAGCACCAGAGATGTAACATATCAAAGTGCCTAAGTAATTTCTCCAGACTCATTGTCTTGGTTAATTTCTCACTGCTAGAACAAAACACCTGGTATACACAATTTAAGAGGCTTTTTTCTGATTCATATTTTGTAGAGCTTTTAGTCCATAGTCAGGTGGCTGCAAGGCAGGGCGGCAGTGTAAAGGGTCACGGCGGAGGAGGCACAGCTCAGGGCATGTCAGGTGCAAGCAGAGAGAAAGATTAAGGGAAAGGTAAGATGCGCCCTTTCGGGCCATGGCCACTGTGAATATTTCAATATTCTGCACCTTCCAGCAGTCTTCACCTTCCAACCTCACAGTTGTCTCTAAACTCATCAGTGGCCCAATTCACTGATAAAAATCGTACTGTTATGATCCACACACTGCCCCATGGTGGAGCACATGAAGCTTCAGGGAATATCTAGATCTAAACCATAAGTGCAAACATATAGACAGGCTTTAAAGATGAACAGTATTAAATGATAGGAAATCCATTGAAAATTTAGGAAAAGTAGTAAGTAATAAGCAAATAACATTTAAAAATTAAATCATAAGAAGTTATGATTAGATTTTATTCACTTCAGCAATTACATTACACACAGAGAGGCAAATAGATCAATTTGAAAGGCTAATTTCTCATATTATATAAGAAGACCAACATACTACAGTTTGCATGATACTCACTCTAAATACAAAGTGATAAATGGATTAAAAGAGTGGAGGTAAAAGGTATATCATATAAACACTAAAATAAAGAAAGCCTGAGTACCATATTATTGCTAGAAAAGCATGCCTAAGAATAAGAAATATTTCCAGTGATGAAGAAAAAAATAAGCAAGAGTGAAGAAATAGGGGCTGGCAAGATAGCTCAGCGGTCTAGAGCACCTCTCAGGGACCGCGGTTCGAGCCCCAGCACCACATGCCGTGCCAGCCCCTCCCCGCAGGGAAGGCTGAGCTCACCCCCCACCACTGCAAAAAAAGAATCCGTGATGTGTAGCGAGACACTGTAATAAATAAAGGAATTTAAAAAAAAAAAAGAGTGAAGAGATAAGCTCCTAAAAAAATAACAATCCCAAGGGCTGGCAAAATAGCTCAGCAGATTAAAGCACCTGCTTAGGCAGATGCAAGGGCTGGAGTTTGATCCCCAGACCTAGGCATGATGGCACACACCTGTAATCCCAGCTCTTAGAAGGCTAAAAACAGAATAATCGCTATGAATCTGATCTATGCAGTGAGACCTTGTACTCCCTGTACACCCTGTCCTAAATACAAAAAAATTAATTAATTAATAATATTAATCCAAAATATTTTTGCATTTAACAATGGAACTTAAAAATATAACATTAAAAACTTTCATAGACAGGAAAGAGAAATAAATGAAAAGTGGAGATTTCAATATTCTTTTTATGACATTATTTTCTGAAGATGGAATGGATCCAGGGTGCTGCCCCAACTCAAGTGGGTGGAGGTAGCTGGTTTCCCTCGCCCTGTAAACCCACCTGACTAGGTGCACTGGTCAGCAGTCATTCTAGAATGATATTCTCCCTTGTCAAGAGTTCTCTCTAGAAAAGTTGAGAGAAATTTAGGCCAGCTTTATTGTCCACTTATTCCCAAAAGGAATCAACATGGACATAGAAAACTTAACAATTTGGCCTCAATCTTTGTAAACTATTTGACCTAATAACAGCTGAATACATATGATATTCAACAGGAGGGCATTCACCAAGACAAGCCTTGTGGTGCACTATGAAACAAAATTTAGCAAGCACTACAAAGGACTTAAATTATAAGAAGTATGCCCACAGGCCTCACATATAATCAAAGAATACATATTATAAATTCAAATCATACTTTCTATCTACTAAATTTAAAAGGATTTTTAAAAAAGATTAAAATTCTACTTTCAAAAAGATTGCTAGAGTAAACACACTCATGCACAATTAATGGAAGTATACATTTATGCATTCAAGAGAATGTCAATTTTTATGAACATTAATCTATGCATAATTCAACTGAGAAATTCATCTTCTAAGATTTTATACTCAATAAATGTTCACAAATGTGTACAGTAACTTTCTTTCAGTTTGATTTGTAATGATAAACACATGAGGTAATTTGATTAGGAAACTACATTTACACATAAAACAAATACATACACATTCAGCGTCAACTCTATACTAAGAATGTTCTAAGCACTGGGTGTCATGGATGTCAGGGAGTAAATACAAATCTAGTTTCCTTCTTCCATGGGCCTTCTATTCTGATGAGAAGAATAAACCATTTATATATATATATATATATATATATATATATATATATATATATATATATATAATGCATATATAAGATTTATATATATAATGTTATATATATATAATTTTCCAATAATAAGAAAATGTATACATTTGTCATATAAATTTTAATACTTATGTACAATGATATGTCATATTTACTGCCCTGCCACTAAAATCGAATTGTAGGAAACAAAAATACTGAAGTAAGAAGAGCCTGATACATCACAATTTGTACCATTTGGTACGAGACATACTAAAACTGAAAGGCATATTTGTCAGGAAAAAGCACATATTGTCATAAAAATAATGAAAGATATGCTTAATATATTCATCATCATTGTTGTTCAACTCTTGATTTTCCTCTGAAGTCTATGTTTTTCAAGTTTTCTGATGTGCATTTCTGATGTATACTATTTTTGCTAACAAAAGCATTATGAGAAAACGAGATCAGATAACGAAAAAATTGAAAAAATGAAGTAAAAGAAACATTTTTGTGCTAGTGGTCCCCATTCAGTTTTGTGTTTTAGGGGGAGGGAAATATCATAAAATGTATAGGTCTTGGATAAAGAGCAAATATAAAAGGAGATGGTAAAGATAAAAACAAGAAAGAGTAGTTGTTTATACAAGGTTCAATACAGGCTAAAGTTTATAAAACTACACAGAAGAATCTTAGCCTTAAAAATAAAAGGAATATATCTCTCTCCTACAGAAAAATTAGATGAACAAAACTGAAAAACAGTTTAGAAGATGCATGAAAACTTAGGTACTTCACAAAAGAAATAAAGTCAGTGAATGTCGTAATAGACATGTGGAATGTCCTCATGTGGAAACGGTTACATCTGTTTACAATTAAAAGATCAGGGACAACTGAAGGAGGTCACTAAAAGAAAAAAGGCTTTGAATGTCCACAGGAGATAAGTGGGGCAGAGTAAACACTGAGGAACACCAGGTGATTGAATAACTAGGAGGCAACAGCAATAGTCAGAGGCACCCAGGAGCAGTGAGACCAACAAACACAGTCGCACAACACTCCATAAAACCACTTTCCCATACAGAAGAAGGAGCAGAATTTAGAAAAAAATAATAACTAACTAAATAAATAAATCTCTATTAACGTACACATTTGATGAAATTTCGCACATCCTATAATAACATGATTGGCTGACTGTTATCTTCTAGGTCTTTATTCAAATAACATGCTACTTTAAAATTCCCATTCCCAACTTCCTCACTTCATATTCATTTTTCCTATCATTTTTTCTTCATATCATCTATTTATTTCTAACATACTATGTATATCACCTAGTTGTGGGTTTTCTTACCCATTAGACAACAATATCTATAAGGACAGAGATATTTGCAGTTTTGTTCACCCTTAAATACCTAAAATAATCCCTATCACAAAAGAGATTCTAATAATTGTTTTAAAGCATATTTATTATATAAATCAACTTCCTCCTCTTCAGATGCACTGGGGAAAATTTTGTTACTTTCATGAATTTTTTTTCCTAGATCTTCACTTTCATAATGTCCATATATCCCTAAGAGACAAATTTAGAATTTATTCCTTCAGCTGATAATTTTCATTATACTTTTAATGTTGGTAACTGGGAAAACATTTTCAAAATATATCTCTTTTCTTATTAAGTGATTGACTTCTTACATCAATGATATCAAGAAGAATTTTCAGTAAAACCATAAAGTTTTAAATTTGTAGTATTTAGACACTGCTACAACATTGGCCATAGAAAATTCCACAAGAAAACAGAAGGTACCACAGCCAGCTTCTTGTCAATGGTAATATTGAACTAGTTTTGGCCCCATAAATAAATAAAAGCAACAGAATAGCTGGCTGATGGAACCCAATCATTACCTTTACTACCCCTGAAGCTCCAGTGGAGGCATAGAGCCACTAGAAACTTCTTAACGGGAACCCCACTTATCACCGCCAGTCCTGGATAAATCACTGTGCTCCTCACATCTTGGAGCCTTTGGGTAGAAGAGACCCTCCCTGCAGGAGGAGGCTTCCCATTGTCTATCTTTAAGAGTACATACTTCCAGGGACCGGAAAGATGGCTCAGTGGAATAAACATTTCCCTGGCAAGCACAAGGACCTGAGTTCAGTCCCTGGTTCCACAAAAAAAAAAGAAAAGAAAAAAAAGATGAGCAAAAGGGAAAGAATTTCTCCTTTCTTTCAACTCCACTAAAAAGGCACATGGCAATTCCTTCCTTCGAATCTGCCAAAGAATAAGTCCTTCCTTCTTCCTAGGAAAAGTGTTAGAAAATCAGGAGAAATATCTTTCTCAGGGAAAGCAAGGATAAAGACTTCCCGATAAGATTTGGAGCCTTGTCTCTGGGAACACCAGTTTTGCCTTTCCAGGGAGAAAGGGTCTATTCTTTGGGTTGATCATGGCGCTGAGATTTGCAGTATCCACCCTGGACAGTTTGAATGTACTTCTTTTCATTTCTGCTCTAGAGAACCAGAGACCTTTGAATGCTTTGGTCCCTTGGAATGAAAGTTCTCATTGTAAATAAGGTAATGTCCAATTAGTTTTTATATTTATCAAATAATACATGTATAGGTTTTTTTAAAAGAACCACTGCTTCCAACCTATCTTGCTACCAGAGATAGTCGTGTTCAATCTTGTGACTCATTTCTCTGACAATTAACTTCATGTTGAAAAACAATGTGCCTAATATGCTATGTGTGGATTCATTAGCTGAGGCCCTTAACTTCTTCGTATTTGAAGACAGTCATACTCTTGTCCTGCTTTCTCTTCTCTTCTCCCACAAAAGTAAAAGTATAATAATTTCTTAAAAATTATAGTTAGCTTTCTACCAAACTATATACTACTGTATTTTCTTTCTTAGTCAAATTTTAATTTTTCCTAGAGTTAATAATTTCATCTCTGACATTTTAAACTCCTTTTATATCTATTGCTCAATTTTCCTCAGAGCTTCCAACAGTCTCTTTTGTGCATTCCTTCATAGTTAAACCTATTTTTTTTAAGTATATGCTTTGCGCTTTTCCTGACATTACCTTTGCTTGTTTCTCTGTGGATTTGCTCAGTCATAGCTTTATCTGATCACTGGCCTTGGCTATCATCTTAGGAAATGCTTCCTCTCTTTTGTGTTGGATATACTGTTTCCAGGCTCTGTCTCTTCATTTTTCTTGAGTTAATCCTCACTTTAGAGAATCTATCAAAAAACAGCAACAACAAAAAAAAAAAAAAAAAAAAAAAGAGCATAAGAGGTACAAGCCTTAGATCTTACATGTCTGCAAATAACACTGTTCTGTCTTCACCATCTGTTTATAGTTTGTCTGTAGATAAAGCCTCAGGGGCTGAACATCATTTTTATCCAACTTTTAAATACATTCCTCCTTCTGGAGGCTACTGAAAAGTATGATGTCATTATTCATCTCAATCATCTTCTCTTTTGTTACATGGAGAATTTTGTCGTATCTTATTGATCTGAACTTTATGAGGAAATTCCTTGGCTTGGATCTATCTTACTTTTTTCTTTTAAATTAATTTTTCTCATCCTTCAGAAGTCTCTTTTAATCTAGAAATCTATGCTCTTCATTAACAGAAAATACAAATATTTTTCACATTTTTCTCTCCAGCCTTTCTAAACCATCTATTATCTATTATTCATCTACAGTTGGTGAGATGTTTTCTCATGTATCATACAATTTCTAGGCGTTTGATTTTTCTCATTCTTTTCTTTTTTCATTCTCATTCTTACTCTTAGATATTTCCTTGGTTTTATGTTTTAGTTACTACATTAAATTTTTAATTTTAGGAATAATGATTTATTTCCTAAGAATTCATTCTTAATTTTCATTCATTCTTTTAGTATCTAGCTTCTATTTCTTACAACAGCATTATTTTATCCGTCTGAGAGTATGAACCTTAACTTTGTTAACCTTCTTCTGATTTCTGGATTCCTATTTTTATTGTTTTTTGCTTTGTTTTGCTTTTCTTTCATGGAGGAAAGAAAGGTAATTCTCCTTACTTCAGGTGGTCCTTTATGGTTCATACTTGTGAGTAGTACACGTTAGAGCTCATAGGAAACTTCATGAAGACTCTCCGAGGCTGTGTGCTTCACTGTAGGGACTGAAGGATTAGTCAGGCTTTTGGTTGAAATATACATAATGTCGGTGTTGCTGGCTATTTTCTCTTGGCCTTTTTATTCCTTCCACGATGATCCCCAAGATCTCAGTCTAATGGATGAGGTGACAACTGATTGACTTTCTGGGAATTGAACAAAAGAAGATAAAAGGATATTTTCTCCTTGTTTATTCTTTTAATTTTCATTTAATCTGTTCTATTTTAATTTAGTTCCCTTATTCCCATTCATCTTGATTCCTGGAAACCATAAATATAGGATCTTTATAGTTATACTTTTTCCTATTCCATACCTTGTATCAGTTCAATATTACAAATTAGATCTTCTGTTTGTAAACCCTGTAGTACATCTCCTTCTGGAATCTTGTGTCTTGACAAATTAAAAGGTATTTGCCTCTCTCTCTCTCTCTCTCTCTCTCTCTCTCTCTCTCTCTCTGCTTGCTTTTAAGCCTTATTTTCCCTGCTCTACTATTTCTTTCATCCATTTGCTGCATTTTCTCTATTTATATTCACTTTCTACTGCTATTTTTTGTCCCTTTATCAGTTAGCTTTTCTTCCTATAACAAAATATGTAACAAAATCTATTTACAGAAAAGTTCATTTAGTTCACAGAGTTAGTGGCTGAAATCCAAATGGCATAGTGTAGGCTCTTTGGTGAATGGTGATCCTTGGCTATACCTCATGGCATGAAAGATATGGGACAATCAGGCCAGCCAAATAGGTCAGCAGATTAAAGTGCCTGCAAGCAGGCTCAGGGGCCTGGGGTTCAATCCCTGGGCCTGTGGTGCCTGCCCCACCCCCTCTGGGGGGCGTGATGAGCCAGAAAGTGAGACTGGGTGTGGTGGCATGCGCCTATAATCCCAGCTCTTGGGAGGCCATAAACAGGCAGGTCATTATGAGTCCAATCTGCTGCTGAGACTCTGAACACCCTGTAGACCCTTCCCTAAAAAATGTATATATATATATATATGAAAGAAAGAAAGAAATAAGGCAACCACGTGAGTGTTCCCAACACAAAGCAGGAGTAGACTGTGTTTGAGGGCCCCACTTACTCTTTAAAACACTCCTCTTCTGAGAGTGCAAGGTGCTGCACAAGAACTCCTTTCACTACGTCCCCTTTTCAAGGGGGCCCTAAGGACCAAGCCTCCTGCCACGCAGATCTTAGGCACACTCACATCACATCTGAACTATCACTTCCATTCTTTTTGCCTGTCCTTGCATGGATCAGTCACATTTTTATTCCTTTCTGTAATTTCCCTGGAAATGTAAGTAAATGAAGGGGGGAACATATGTTTCCAATCATCCATGTTTACCAAGCAGATTCCAGTAAATTTCAATTGTACCTATTCTATACTAGGCCTATGGCAGCACACCAAGCAATAACAGATTGAGTTTCTGTCCTGAAAAATCTTCATAATCAAATTATCCTTTGAGATAATAGGTCAAGAATAATCACAAGGCAATTGAGGTGAACAGTGTATAGCAGGGGAAAGTGAGGTGACATGACTATCTAGATAAAGGGCTGAGTGATGTATAACCTCACTGTTGAAGACTAAATAGGCTTTTAGAATTTAGGAAAAGGCAAGACTGTGGCTTAGGCTCAGAAATAGAGATGTATGTGTTCTGAAGGATAATCAGACATGTCTTATGCTGGTGGCTTAAGTCTAACATTGATCTATTCCTAAAGTTTCTTGTCTCTCCCTTCAACACTCATAACTCCTAATGTGTTCTTATTCCTTTGCTATATGTGGCAATTTAAATTTTTGTGGAGTCAGCATCTGAAACTTTAATTTTATCGAGTCTTTCCCCAGCACTCTTCTCC
This sequence comes from Ctenomys sociabilis, assembly GCA_004027165.1. NCBI lineage: Eukaryota > Metazoa > Chordata > Mammalia > Rodentia > Ctenomyidae > Ctenomys > Ctenomys sociabilis. The sequence continues at coordinate 54,479 of PVKA01007669.1, forward strand.
AAAGTATTTTGTTAACGCTTACTCATCCAGTCTTATGGTCTTTTATTTCTCCACTTTTTAAAATCTTCTGGTTAACAAGAAAGATGTAAGGTGGTAAACTCCTTAAGGCATTTATTCCATTCTCCAGAACTTCCATAAAAAAACTGCATGCGCACGCGCGTGTGCACGTGTGTGTACAACACAGAAAGGATATTAATGCTGTAAATGAGGTAAAGAGCACGAAGGTCCAATTATTTGACTTTTCATAATAGAAAACGTGAACAACTACTCTGAAAACTTCAAATTTTTTAAGTTTTAAGGCTTTAAAGAAACTTTGAAAATTCCAGTCAGAGGTTTCTAACATTGTACAGTCCTGGCAAGCTAAAAAGCAATAGTTATGAGATTTATCTGCAAAAGCGTGACTAATGACCTTTAAAAAAGCTAAGCCCATATGTCAACTAGGAAAAGAATATGAGCTATAATTATTAAAGTGAATTGTTTTTCTTATTTTTGCCCATTAATGTAACTCAGTATCTGGTATAATAGATGTCACGGAGGGAATACAAGTGCTTAGGAACAGCTTTTCTCTAAAATATGTCATTTTTGAAGCTAATTATTAAAAAATTAATTTGTTGGCATTTTGATCTGAAATATGTCTTTGTTTCTTGAATTAGTTGGGTTGCATTTTTCTACAAATGTGTGTATTGGCTTATGCTAATCTTGGCTGAACACACTGTTAGCATGAGACTGTGGAAAACACATTTCAGCCACTAATAATTTTCCTTGCTATTAGGGAAATTACACATTTCTTCGGGCAACTGGAAGAAGTATGTAAGGCACTCAGCTTTATGATAAATATTTTATAGTAGGCATTACTATTATTAAATAATTTATCCTCACCTATAAGGAATGATTTTCGATAAAATGTTACAGATAGGAAAGTTGGAGTACTGATGGAGTTATTCATCAACTGAGAGAATTTTATTCTAAGACATGTCCAACAATAGAAACAGTAGATTTTTCATTTACAATTCATATTTATCAACAAGTTAGACAGTTATCCGGATTAACAACAGTTTATGGATTGAAAACAGAAATAGTTCTAATATTCCAGCATCTCAAACAAAATATATCCTAGTTTTGTAGTCATACAGCCTTGAAGTTAAATAATGTTTAGTACCCCTGTGTAGCCTGAGACAAATCATTTTATTTCTCAACTCACTGATACATGAGGATGTTCCTAATCATTATGGCAAATAACAAATGGAGTCTGTAGTTAACTTCTGCAGTGGGGCAATAGTTAGCAATGGGTCCCCACTTGGCAGTCTACAATTAAAAACAAGCACGTGTTTTGAAGGAAATAATTTAGGTGAGGGGAAACTTTCACAAATTTCTTTAGGAGAAATCTTTTCTTTAGCTTAGATACTACTTTATACTTTTGCCTGATAATGCAAATTTCTCTTTGTTCTTTTTTTCTGTCTTGTGTAACAAAATGGCTGCCTTCATCATTGCTAAAAATATGTGCATAAAGCCACTTACAGTTGGAATTCCAGGAACAGGAAAGAGTTTGATTTGGCACTGTACAGAGATGCAGGTCACAGAATTATGAGATACAGAATTAGGCAAAAAGAGAATAATGAAGAATTTTGTATTTTTTTTTTTGAGGAAAAACTTTATTGGATAGAGAAGCTTCTGTCAGAGAGGGACAGAAGGGGGGCCTGAGCAGGTTGCTCCCAGAATTTTGAATTTTAAGATTAAGAGTTTTTAATTTATCATGAAAGGTATTAAGAGACTTTGGAGGCTTCAAGGACAAATTGAGATCATTCAAATTTTGAATGGATGATTCTGACAGAAATGTGAAGAGCAGATAGTAGGAAAATGAAACTAGCAATAAAAAGGCAAGTTAGAAGATAAGCAGATTAGGATTTCTGATAATTCAGGTTTGACAGATGGAAGCACACACTAGTGGTTATAGGCATAAGAAGAAGGGAGATTCACAGAGCAAAAAAAAAGAAGAGGAGGAGGAGGAGAAGGAACAGGAGAAGGGGAAAGAGAATAGAAAGAGGAAGAAGAAGAAAAGGGAAAACTTTATATGGAAAACATAAATGAATATATGTTATGGACCAATTTGCATCTTGGAGTGTGGCAGTTTTAAATTAAAACTTTAAAGTTATTAATTTTTAAATCCAATGCTCCTTAATAGAAACAAATTGAACAAAAATAGTCACAGAATTTTGAGACACACTGAATCAAAATTTAATAAGGTGGTATTTTTATATTTTAATAATACTTAATAAAAATCTACTAGAACTGATAAGTAATATTAACAGGGATATGAGATAAAATGTATTATACAAATTTAATTTGTATTTCTATGCATTACAAATCAATAACTGAAAGAAGATTCTCTTAAAGTACCATGTACAATAGTATAAAAATATAAATTGTGAGGACAGATATACCTAAATAAGCACATTGTTCATAAGAACAAAGTGCTATTATGGCTTGATTTCCAAACATGTAAAGCCATAAAACAAGATAGAAATTATCAGAAAGAGCGAAGATCTAATATTTTATTCCATTAGCAAGCTAATTAGTTAAACTACCACACTTTCATGGATGCTGGCAAAAGATAGCATTCTGGAATCAAAGATAAAATAATTTCTTCCTCATGGAAATTGCTGAAGTCAGATGTCAGCACCAGCATCAGTTTGCTGACTACAGATTTCAACAAGGCCGAGATGCAAAGATGGCCCAGCGACACTTCCACACATGGTGGAATACATTGCAGAAGAAAAATCCTGAATTTTGGGAAAGCAAATGTGTTTACAGTAGGCAATGAAACTGACATGGATATAGGAGGGATTCAGGGATTTGCCATCTTTCGTACACTGGGTGGTGAATTATCTTAATCACTGGGTCTGATTATTTTAGTGGAGATAGATACTATCTTCACTTCCAACATTTGATATAAAAACCCTTGAATAAGCATTATAGTAAAAAGGGCTGATCAGTGACCCTGCTCACAAAACAAGCAGAAATAAATTGAGCATAGACATTTATCTTCTGTATTACACCAGTACAGAGGTATTGGTATAAGTAGTGGTAAATACACTGATGTTACAGAATGAGTCACATAACAAGACACATATTTGATCAATTGATTTTTCCATAAAAGCACCCAACACTGACATTCTGTCTAATTCCAGGAAGAATGGTTATTGTCAAGAAATCACATCACAAACTCCAGCCAGGTTGCTGAGAAAACGAACCCTTCTTCACTGTTAGTGAAAACATAAACTATTACAGCTACTATGAAAATCAGTATGCAGACTGCTCAAAAATCTGAAAGCAAACATTTTATTTGACCTAGCTATTCCCCACTTGCAGAGAAGTATTTGCAGTGGATGATGCTAAAAATACTTGTTATCTAGTTTCCCAAAGAATATAAGAATTTCCAGTCAGAAATTCATCATAATTATTATGTCAGCAACAAAAACTTTAAGACACAAAAACAATAATTATTAAAGAAAAATCTATAATTCAACTCCATGAGAAAAAATTCTATTTAATGAAGAACATCACTTAGAGATTTTATGAAATTAAAAAGCTTTGGGAAAGCAAAGAAACAACCAATAGAGAGCAAAGAAAATCTACAGAATGGGAAAAATATTTTGCCAGCTCTTTCTCAGAGAAAGGACTAATATTTAAAATAAAGAACTCAAAATCTTAGATTTCCAAAATAAAATACTCAAAAATGGGCAACTACAAATGGCAATAATTACATAAAAATGTTTAACTTCACTGGCCATTCAAGAAATGCAAATTAAAACAACACTGACATTCTATCTTATTCCGGGAAGAATGGCTATTGTCAAGAAATTACATCACAAACACTAGCAAGGCTGCAAAGCAAAAGAATCCTCCTTCATTGTTGGTGGAAACATAAACTATTACAACTACTATGGAAATCAGAACGGAGATTTCTCAAAAAGCTGAAACAAAACATTTGACCTAACTATCCTCCAACTGCATGTATTCATAAAAGAGTTAAAGACATCATATGCAATGATACAAACATAGTCAAGCTTGTATCTTCTGCACAGTTCACAATAGCTATGTCTTCATTGTAGCCTATATGTCCAACAACAGAAAATTGTAGGAAAATAAGTACACCTTGAGATTTTAATGGTAAGTGCAATAAGTTAAACAAAAAGCTTACCTTTCACATGCTTTCTCTTATATGAGAAACCCCAAACATAAATAGAGAATGAAAAAAATAGAAATAATAGCATGTAGGGAGTTGGATCTTTAGCACACATGAAAGGGAACACAAGATGAAAGGAGGGGACAGAAAAGTAAGAGGAAAAAATGAAACGCAGTATGTTATGTATCTGAGCCAAGTCCCAAGCATGATTATTATGTACTACAAACATGGGGTGGAGGAAAGAGTGGTCAAAGATGGTGGGAGGAGAACAAGAGTGGAAACAGATAAGAAAAGAATTAAGATACGTCATGTACATTTATAGATTTCCACAATTAATGTAGTCATAATATATCATACTAATAAAATAAAGACAGATTTAGAAAACAGTTATTATAAATATATCTGACTTATCTTCACCAACGGCAAAGCTAGATTGCATATAGAATTTTTGGAGTGAGTACATTATAAGAGTAAGACACAAACAAAAAGAAAATATTGTGTGTGTCTCAAGTATTGGGCCACAAGGTACAGACCAGAAATTCAGAGGGTGAAACTGATATGCTGAAAAGCAAGTGTTTATTGTAAAAAGTCACAATTGTTCTGTAAGCTACTATAGGCACAAAGAATTTTTTTAAAGTAGTAAGTAGAGAAATAAATAATTTCTTGTAATTTAAGCCTTAAAGCATAGAGAAGAACAAAGAAATATCAAGATTAATCAGATCTGACTGATACCAGGGTATTACTCCCTGAAGATTGGCTGCTAACAAGCACTATAGGAATAATAGCATGGGGGACTGAGTGGATAACGTCAGGGCCTGAGGAAGAACAGCAGCCAGTGAACCAAGTACAGAAGCTTTCTGTGGTTATGGAACAACTAGCCATTCAACGATGGACGTGGCCAGAAGACAGTGAGGGTAGCCAGTGCCTAATGGTATGATGGACATTTATGTCATATTATGCATGGCTGATATTTTCATGTTCCTCTTATATAACACCCCTGTGGTACTATTACCTTTTCCTCATTTCACAGGTGATTAAACTGGAGTTCACAGAAGCTAACAAATTTCCCAGTGTTGTAAGGTTTGTGATGGGCAAGTCTAGATTAAAATTGTTTTCTGGTTGAGTCAAAGGTGAATGTCCTTTCTCCTACAGCTGCTGGCCAGATATGCTGTGTACGAGCTAGGTGGAAAGTGCGGGTGGAGAGGCACCAGAGTGCAAACTTGTGGACAGCTCACTTCCAGCCCCATGAAACCCAGACCAGGATGTAAGTACATACAACCTGAGAGAATTTAATAAGACAGCTTAAAAAGAACTATTACCTTCCAACAAAAGCAAGAAATAGGTTAATTGTTCAGTTTACAGATTGTTCTAAAGATTGTGTTTGGAGAAAGAAGGTCTTTGTCATTCTTAAGGCCCACAGTGGACTAGCCAAGGATCTACTGCTCTAAATCTAAACTGAAAATTTTAAATAATGGTATCTCTTATGAACAGATATATATTTTTCTCTTTTTCCTCTGTTCTCTGAGCTCCTACTTCTTATACCTTGCACCTGAATATGTCCTTTAACATAGAAGCATCCCTCTTTCTTCTAAACATATTTATATATTAATATTTTATTCATATGTTTAAAAATTATGTCCTTCTGTATGCATAAAGCTAAGGCCATCTTTGCCCTAAGGAGCTTATAACAAAGGTTGATGTCTAAAGGTGGGATGTAGCATGGACGCTTCTTTCTTTCATGTTTCTCACTATATCCGGAAACACTGGAAAATCATCAGATTCTTGTATCAAGGCTCTAATATTGTAGGTAACAACTTGAGGTTTACAACCACCATCCTTTGCAATGAAAGTGTTAATTCTTTAATGGTATCTCTTTTCCAGTTTCTCTAGAATATGAAAGAAACTTTAATTAGGTCACTTTTCTACTTTTCATGGAGCAGACCTATGTTACAAGGTATAAAAACAAGTCAAGTTGTCAGCTGTTGTTATTCAATATTTAGACAGAAATAAGTTGTTTGGGGTGATGCTTGCCTTTTTGAGAAAAATTGCATCTGTATGCTTTCAGTCTAATCTTGAATCCCAAGTTTGATTCAGCAATCAACATATTTTCAGTTGAAACTCTGAAGAACAGTATGAGTAAATGTTTACTGTTGTCTTTCTGTTCTGAGTATGTGCCAAGTTTAAATTTGAATTTTAAATTTTGTAATACTCATGTATGAAGTGATGGAAATTATATTGTAATCAACATGTTTAAGCTTGTTTTTTCTAACTATGCTATTGTGTTTACATGCAAATATAAAGCAGTGAACCCTCTTAGAACAACTATAAATGACTTTCACCTTGAAAACTGAATTGTTATTTCAGTAATTCTATAGCCTTTTTTGAATGTTTACTGAATATATAGAATTTATACAAAACATACTAGAGAATTTAGGGAAATACTGTTTTAAAAATATAACCTTAACATTTAACCTCATTTTTGTCATATTGATTTTTCTTGGAAGAAGTTTAACTAAGCCAAATTGCCTTTACACACTTTCCAGTGTGTAATATTTGAAAAACATCATCCCACTGGCAATGTTTTTCTCTACTACACCTAGCCTTAACCATCAGTCTGACTGCAATAGCATGTACATTAGTGCAAGGACCAGAAGGGGACTACAAAATAAAACCAAAACAACTTTATCAGGGGATGGAAACATGCATAGGACTCTCCTAATTGGAATTTTCCTTTCTTATAGGCAGAATAAAAACCACCCACACACATAACACACACACACACACACACACACACACACACTCTTCAGATCAAAAGCCTTGATCCAGGTGTAAGAAAGGAAAGACTGAGAATGTGTACTGTCAAGTAGTTGATTTCTCAAACATTCTTCCTCCAATTTATAAAGTTACATTGGGATTTTAATGTGGCTGTCATTAACTGTGAGTACCTGTGAGTCTTCATATTTCTCCAGTGATGGATTTGTGCTTACAAGGAAGCATATTAACTTATTATGAAGGTGATAGAGGGCTTTTCTCAGAATTCCTGAGACCCTGCTTCTGGTCTAGCCTTACTATGGGGCAGAATTTTGTGTATGGGCCTTGGGGACATGGCAACCAATGTTTCCTTTGTTTCTGTAACTCATCTATCTGGTCTCCTACCCTAACCCAGTTTCTTTTGTGAGTATCCTGTGTAAAATGCTGTGGAAATGACTGTACACCATGCTTCTAAGTGAGATTCCCATTTACTTAGAATTGAGATGCTAGTCATATTTGATCTTAAAGAATTCATTAAAATTTTAGCAGATTTCTTCTCACCTTTTTGCACAGAAGCCACCTCATCGCTTCATACTCTCCTGAAGATCCAACAGTTAATGTTTGTTGACTCTGTTCAGAGAGGCCAATCACTCGGTTCTCTGACAGGTTTAAGAAAGTATATCATTTTTGAGACTATATGGAGTTTTCCTATTGTTAGTATAGAAGCAATTATCTTCATGCCTCCCTATATTTTAAGGAGAAGTCAAATATCCAGTTTTTCATTGTTGTATGAAACAAAACATCAAAACATCCAAAAATGTTGAAATCAAGCTATAATAATCCCAATGAATTGAAAAGAATTGAGGAAAAGCAGTGTCTTCCTATAGCAATTTGTCTGGCTTCCTTCTCAAAGGGTTGCAGGAAAAATAGATTATTGTATTAAATCAGATATCCAACTGATGCACTCTAAAAAAAAGATGAGGGAAGTGTCCCCTAAAGTTTATCAATCCAGAGCTGCATAATTTAGTGTCCCGATCACTCAATATTGAGCAGCCAAGTACTTTATTCCTAAGAGTGTTAAAAATTGTTATGGTTCAGCACTAGAGTGTGAATATCTTCAGTCTAGTGAGGTTTCAGTTACAAAGTGACTTCTTATGTAGCACCACCACATGTTTGCTTAGATGACATGGGTACACAGGACTAAGCTATGTGGCTTGAAGATCCAAAGTCACTTCTGTGGGATGGTCAATGAAAGAAGCAGCTACATCTGGAAAAGGCTCTGATTAAGACACTTGAACTTTTCCCAGATAGACAAAGCATGTAGAGATTGCTTTCTATCTTTGTCTCTACTCTGCATGTCTAGAAACATTTTAAATTAATTTATCCACTTAACAAACATTTTTCAATACCTACTACATTTTGGGTGCAATCTGGTACTTTGGAATATGCAGAACATGAAATGGATAAAGACCCTTATTTAAAGTGTGGAAATTTCCCTATAGTAACAGGATATAAAATTAAACAATATATGTGATAAGTAGGTGGTACAATATGAGGAAACATGTAAGTTATACAGAAGAGAAAAAAAGATTCAGAAGTCATAGCACGGTAAGATTCAGTGTTAAACTCGTCAGTGCAAATATCAATGCAAAGGTAAAAGCTAGAGCAAGTACTTGGAGGAGATAAGGGTCCTGGCCATGCAGAAAACAGCAGAGAATGCTCCTGCAAAAGGATCAGCCAGTAGAAAAGTCCTGAGGAATGTGTCCTTGTATTAGAGAAACACTACAAAGACCAACATCAGAAAGAGTACTGGGGAGGGGGGTATTTTATAGAGAAGTGAGAGATAAGGTGACTGATCAAATAATTGCAAGTAATTTTGCTTACTTCAACATATGGTAAGTCATATTATGACTTGTGATTGCTGTGATAGTCAATACACTGTGTTAACTTGAGAAGTTTAGACGCATAAGTGACTCGGTAGTTCTACATCCTAGGGTACAGACGACATGTTCCAGGGCAGCTGTTTTCCAACCTAGGATGTTGTAATGGTTGATTCATTGTGTCAATGTGAAAAGTTTAACTAAGGCGGATAGCATGCATACAACTTAAGGGAGGACAAGAAGCTTGCCCCGAGCACCTCTTGCTGGCTTCTGCTATCATGAGCTGTTGCCCGTATGCCATGCACCTACCTTGGAACCAGCTGCTTGTGGACTGCAACCCCCACAAACTGTGAGCTAAACCCATCTTTCTTTACTTTTGGGTATCAGGTATTTTGTCTCAGCAACAAGGGAAAAGTAACAAAGATAATTCCCAAGCTGAATCTCCCCTTCACTGAGGAATGTGCTCTTTTCTTTTTAATTTGCCTTTCAACGTGAAAAAGAAACTTACCATCTTCATCTTGAGAGTCACCAGACAGAAACTGATTCATAAAAACAAGTTCAGCCCAAGAATGGTCATACGAATTAACACAGTTTAGGGAGGCCAGAAGGTTTTGAGAAGAAATGTGATTCTTCTTTAAAATCTTGCAAGAATCATTGGACAATGATCTTTGAGAAATGCAAAATCAACTGCATATAAAAATCCATCAAAAGCCTCCTCCTCTTGGATATGTTAAAGAAAACAGTTTTCAGACACACTTGGTACAGCACAGGGAGGAAAACTTCATTCAGGGCCCTAGTAATAGGTATAGGGGTTCCTCTCATGGTGTCTTGAAGTAGAGTAGAGACAGACAACTTTAGGCACAAGTGGGAGCAAATGAGAAAGTATCGCCAAGGAGCAGGTGGGATCAGTGGTAGAAAATTTCTAGGTGGAGACTTGCAGGTTAAGGGGAAGATTCAGAGCAACTGAACCTAACAGGACTCTAGTGCTTTCAGATATAACCAATAGCATAATATCTAGGGCAATGTGGATGGTGAGAAACAGTCCACTTTGCAGTTATTAGGGTCATCAGTCAGACATTAGGGTCATCAGAGTTGAAGATGAAGAGGTTTTTGCTAAATAGACTTAGTAAATGTTTGCAAACACTAGATTTTTTCTTTTTCTAAAATTAAAATATATTTTAAAAAACAGGAATAAACAATTACATATTTTTACACATAAGTTTATTTTTTATTTGTAGAGGAAAAAACCTTTCTTTTTTTAATTTTTATTTTTGTTTTATTGAAGTACAAATATCAATGAGACAGTTTTAAGATACCTTGACAGGATGGATTTGATAAATTAATACATTGCAAACTGTTTTCATATTGTTTTGGTATCATAGAAGGTGCATACATGATATTATACTTACACACATTTTCTACTGTATGTCTCTTATCAGTAAATAGAGTGTAGCTCTTTGCATATCTTATTTTTTATACCTGAATTACATCAAAGATTCAATAATTAATAATTTCTACCTTGTTATTTTCCTAGCAGTTGAACATAGTACTAGAAACTGACATAATATCCTGTCCAACCACCATTAGTGCAAATCTTGCCTCTCATAGAATTATGTAGAAGCACAGCGTTATCTATCCCAATTGTACTGTCCATACACACACATCATGATTCTTCCTTTCTATACCCCTTCCTTTGTTTACACCGGTCAGAGATGGACACTCCATTGTCATTCAACTACTTTAGGTGCCTGAACTCAACAACATAATCCAACACAGTCCAGTATGCCACAACAATAGTGAGTTATCTGAAGAAGTTGTCAGCCATAGCCATTTACAGCTCAGCTTAATATTATGGCCCCAAGATGTATACTTCATTTTTATACTTTTCTGCTGGATGGTTAAGATTTAGATAGAGCAAGACTTATATAGCAACAAATGTACTTTATGTTTCTTATGAGGTCAATGAAGTCCCCTCAGGGTTTATCTTGTAGTCCTGTACCTTATTCTGTAGATCCTTTGTCTGTGTCATCCATGTGGATGAGTCACGGCCAATCCTTTACTAGTTTGCTCTCTGTGAGAGCCTGAGAGAAAGTTTTCTCTCCATGTGACTCTCCCCAGGCACACTATAGAACTTTGATCTCTTTCCTCTGTGGCTCCATAATCTCCTTGTTTCGAAAATTTGGAGCTCAACCGAGTTTCATGATGTTGCAGTACAGGTTCTCCTATGTCCTGAGTCTTTGCTGACCTTGAAAGGCTAGGGCCAAAATGTTGGCTGGCCTTGTGGCTCTTCTATTTCTCCAACTTTGATCTGTGAACTTAGGTTGTTAACCATCCAGAAGAAAAGCTGATTAGTATCCTGCGGCATATGCCATTCACTTTGCCTTATCAGACTCAATAGATTTTAGTTGCTGTTGTACGTTTCCATTTGTATTTCTTCTTTTCACTTCTTATATTAGGGAAACTATATGATATTTACACATGTGTCTGGTTTATTTCACTTATGAGTATATGTTCAAGTGGCATCCACTTCATTATAAGTGCTTCAAACTTATCATTCTTAATAGCTGAGTAATACTCCATTATGTAGAAATACCACATCTTTTTCAACCATTCCTCATGTGATGGACATCTTGGTTGTTTCCAAGATTTTTCTATCACACATTGCGCTGCTATAAACATAGGTACACATATATCACTACAATACAATGTTTTCAGTTCCTTTGGGAAAATTCCCAGTAGGGGGATAGCTGGCTTGAATGGGATTTCTAGTCCTACTCCTTTGAGGAGTCTCCACACTGACCTCCACAATGGTTGTACCAGTCTACATTCCCACCAGCAGTGGGAGGTGTTCCCTTTTCCCCACAATCTCTTCAACATTTGTTGTTGGTTGATTTCCTTATGATAGTCATTCTTCCTGGAGTGAGATGGTATCTCAGTGTTCTCTTTATTTGCATTTCATGGATGTCTAGCATATATAAAGAACTAAGATATAAATTTGAGGGTCCTCAGATTTAAAGACCCAATTCAGAAATGGGCATCTGAGATGAATACACACTTCTCAGAAGATGAAATTAAAGAAGCGAATAAATATATGAAAAAATGTTCTACACATAAGTTTAGAAATCTGACCATATACAGCAGGACAGTCCCACAACATCCTCTACAGGGTCTCATTACACAGATTGGACTTGCAGTGATTTTACTGTTTTCAGCCTCCCAAGTACTGGGATTACAGGCACAAGCCACCATGCCCAGTCTCAATCACCATCTCAGCATGCCCCAGGGGTGGGGCCAGCATGGCACACAGAAGGCAGCCCCTTGGGCTGCCTAAGGAGGTACCTTAATCTGCTGAGCTATCTGGCTAGCCTCTTGGATTTTTCAAAGAAGAACATAGATGGACCTCTGAGAAGATTCAGACACCTGACTACACTTTGACCAAGCAGGGTATGAGTCTTTGTCTGACACTAAGCACTTTTAATGAGTGCTAGATTGTACTCGAACCTTGGATGCAGTCCCACTTACATGGCAGCAGGATAGTGTTGTAGGAGGTAGTAGGTTTGAAAGAATAACAATACCTACTGGCATTTGTGAAGTTCTTCAGCTCAAGGAATAGGATTATAGGATTTAGTAAAGTCTATACAATTTTAATTTTAAATATAAACAATGAATAATTTTTCATATTAGCATATCCCAAATGTTGCACAGGATGAAAATCCTGTACTGAAAATCTTTTTATTATCTGAAATTCACTTAGCTGGGAATCCTCTATTTTTTCTGGAAACCCTATCAAGTGGTGAATCTATATCTGCACTCTACCAGTATAAGCATATATTACTTATAATTTTATAACTTTATATGTTATTAGTTTTTTATTGTTATTTTGTTGTGTTAGGAATCAAACCCAGGCCCTTGCATATGCTAGGCAAATACTCTACTGCTGAGCTACTTTCCCAGCCCTAAAATAATACTAAAGAAAACACAATGGAAAGCATTTGAGTTAGACCTCATGGTAGAATTAATGCCTAACAAGCAGATATTACAAACAGAAAATGAGAAATAAAGTGGCTGAGCTCAGATATGACTAGTAAAAGAGTTCTTAATACCCTGGAGCCAGAAGTCACTACCTACTGGATTTAATTCAAGAATTTTAACCATAGAAGTTGTTTTAGACTGTTTTATTGTAAGAAATATAAAAGTAGTAGAGCTTGCTACAAGATAGAAACAAAATATTACTGACCCTTGGAATATAAAAGGGTGGGAGGGTGGCTGGGAGACACTGTATTTCTTGCTAACTCACTAATAAAATCGATGACGTAAAATATAATAATTAGAAATGTGTCATGTTTATATCTGATAATCTGAACAACTAATTTAAAGATAGCATCATATAATATAGCAATCATTGTTGAATTCCTAGTACATAGTTTAGTCAAATCTTGTATGTATCATTTCTAATGCTGTTGTTTGTTTCCACCACTATTTTCTATTTTTCAAAAATAAAAAAGAAATGTGATTAATGTTCAAGCTATCATTAGGATTCCCCCAACTATATACACAAGAATCACATTTTTGTGAGAGCATTACAGACAGCTAAGTTAGATAGAAATTAATACACAGGCAGAGAGGGATTGAACTCTCAAAGAAATCAGCACAGAAATAAAGATGTCAGAATGCTGTCTTCCAGTGATGCAGCTGAAGGCCAGGCCTCAAGATAATGCTGCAGAGGACGAGGCTACTTGTATCCCTTAGGGGATAAACAATAATTTGAGTTTATATTGTAATTACCACCACTTGCTCCAATAAGTACAGATGGACATTAGTCTCCCTAGTGGGTTACCAGAACATCTACCTATTCCCTCTCCAAAATCCTTTTGTTCTTTCCATGTGTCCTTGCTACACAATTCATTTCCATAGTGGATCACTATTAGCTAAGCAGCTATACTCGTAATTGTAGAGGTTGATTGCAGTTAGATCCTTATTGTACCTATACTGTGACTTTGCTGAATAAATCACCCTTGACAAAGATGCTTGGTGGCATCCACTTGGGCCCACTCCTGGTCCAGGAGCTGTTCTCATCTCCTTATTCCCAATAAAATGATCCTAATTTACTTTGGTTCTCAACTTCTTATTCAATGCTGTGCAACTGCAAAGTAAGCATAGTTGATATCCAAGAGGTTGAGAAGTGTATTTCTCCTAGATCAGTACTGAATGCTGAACCTGACACACTGAGCTACATTCTACATTACCAGTCTACCCCCACCTTTTTAAATTTTGAGACAGTCTCTCTAAATTCCCCAGGGTGCCCCAGATTCATGAACCTCTTATCTCAGTCTCTCAAAGTTCTGGGATTGTAGGCATATGCCACTACACCTGAAAGATCCTTTATGATTTATTTGAGCTATATACTTAAGAATTATTCACAAACAAAAGGCATAACCTAAGCTTTTGGAAGTAATTGAAGTGAGATAAATGAGATAGGTCACCGATGTCAAGGCAAGAAAAGAAAAAATGCAGAAAATATTCTCCTGTCTGGAGAACATGGAAAAGCCTCATTCTAAGGCAGGACTCATGTGACTTAATATTTCATCCCCAGAGAGAAGATAGTGAACAAACTCTGGCATCCCTGGGGCTACAAGTGCCTATAGGGACATTATCACAGTTATGCTCAGATTCTTTTATTTATTTTTACCTTGTTTGTTGGTTGGTTTTGGTACTGGGGACTTGCAGTTGCCAAGAAGGCACTTATACTATGCTCAAATTCTTAATGTCTAGGCTTCTGCATGTCCTATAAATCCTTCAAACTGTCTGGTAAGAAATGATCTCACAACTAGTGTCCTAACTGAAGATAAGGGTTTCACATACTTTCGCCAGCCATGACTTCATTTGCTTTATAAGTATTTAGTAAATGCTTTATGAATTAGAATAGAAGCAAAGAGGCTTAAAGGGAAAATTGCCTGCCACCCATATAGACACTAACGTGACAGAAGAGCTCAGCTGGGCAAATATTTGGCTCACTATACTCATCTCCATCTGTCCTTGCTCCAAAGGTTTTGAAAGGGCTTAGCTGGATAAATGTGCCTTCGCTTGATGGTCCAGGAAGGGAAACACATAATGGTGATGAGTTGTCTTCTAGACTAGTTGTACTCAGTTCCTTTCTGAAAGCATAAACCAAATAATTGCTAACTATTTACCTTGCATCCCACCTGGAAATATGCCATTCGTATCTGTTCCTTGGTATCTGTTTGCTAGGAAATATTCAAAAGACTTTACATACACTAGATGTTATTGAACTTAATCTTCTCAAGCATTTTTGGGGACCTGCTGCATACAAGGTTTCTTTGTGTGTAAAACTGTATTTTATGGAATCAAGCAATTTCTCTGCACAAATATCTAAGAATTCTTGAGCATAATCAATAATAGCAAAATTAGAAGCAACTCAAAGTTTATCAAACCACAATGAATAAACAGATTTTAGAATATTCATACAATGAAATTTTGTTTGAGAATTAATGAATTAAATCTACATCACCAATGAATGAATCTCAAAGCCATCTTGTTAAAATTACTAACTCACAATTCAATTCAATGTGTATAAAGTTTAAAATTTGGAAATACCATATTGTTTAAGGATAGATTTTCATTGACAAAACTACAAAAAATAAGAGAATAAAATTATATAACACTCTCTTCTTGTTTTGTTTTGTCAGACATGGGTGTTCCATTTGCAGTGAAAAAAAATATATATGTGTATACAAAATAGTTAGAATAGATATACATCTACCTTATATTAGTTCAATGAGAAGAAGGGTTTGTACTAATATTGTTTAGACAAGATATCATGTCTGCATCTTGTCCTCTGAATAACTATTACAAAGATAACAATATGTAATGTATTAATTATTGCTAACTGTCCTACTAACCTGTTTTTTTTTTTGTTTGTTTGTTTGTTTTTTTTTGTCTTTTTGAGACAGGGTCTCACTATTCAGTTCAGGCTTGCCTTAAGCTCACTTTGTAGCTCAGGCTGGTCTCGAACTCACAACAATCCTCCTGTCTCAGCCTCCCGAGTGCTGGGATTACAGGCCTGCGCCACCACGCCCGGCCTTACTAACCTGTTTTGAAACTGCTTCATTGCTGTCTTTTCTCATTAAAATGAATAAAATATTTAAAAAATTAAAATTAAAATCAATAAAAATAATAAAATTATATAACAGGAATTTTTGGAGATTAACAGGTAAATATTTGACAAATTTCCTTGAAGTTGTGTATCATGTAGTATTTTAAACATCAAATAGTTGGTGTAGGGCTATTATTGTTATTAAACTCTAAAGATAGGTTTTATAGACTTTTGGCATATATTTTAAGATTTTGGAAATAAAATTTTATAAAATGATGGAAGAGGGGACACTGGGTTTTCTTCTACTCAAATAGCTCACAAATGTCAAGTCTAAAAAATGTTTACTAAGAAAGAATTTGTGGTAGGGTTGTGAGCATTCAAATGTGAATTTATAGTGAACAGGTTAGACAATCATCACTGTGCGAGGAACGTGGAGAAAAGTGGGTGCCTGCCTAAAGGAAATATGTCCTCCATTCTTGACTTGAGGTAGTCACATCTTGTTAGATAAGAAACCCATGTTTCTATTTAGGATAAACTTAAAGACAACGAATTAACTAAAAGGGCATGTTACTATACATGACTGCAATAACTAATTAGCTGAGAGTAATTAAGTAGTTGTCAAACAAAAGTAGGCTGCAAAAATGACTGCATGAATCAGTGAGACCGTTACACAGACGGTGAGCCTTTGATATGGCACAAGACTATATCAGTGATGTAACATTAGAGATTTTCACATTTTTATTAAAGCAGTTAATTAATAGACTGTGTGTAAGAGACAGAGCAAGAGTGACAAAAGTGATTTTCAATTAGATTTAATAAAGGCCAGGGAGATAGCTCGAGGTCTAAGTGCCTGCCTGACAAGCACAAGGACCTGGGTTTGAACCCCTGTAGTGCATGCGGTGATGGCCCTGGAACTAGGCAATGTGGCACTGTAATCTCAGTGCTGGGAAGGATCACTAGGAGTCGAAGGTGCATAATGAGACCCTGCACAAAGTAAGTAAACGAATATGGGATTTTACAAAATAAATAGATCTAACAAGAACAAGATGGTGCAATTTAAATTGCTTCAAAGGAAGAGGAAAAGCAATTGCTGACTGGACTCAAACACTGAAGTCCATCTACAGACTTTAGCGGATGTTTCCTGCTTCTGGAGATGAATAAAATGCATTATACTTAAATTGAAATAATGTTAGGGCCAGTTAGATAGCTCAGCAGACTAAACTGCCAGCTTAAGCAGAGCAAAGGGACCCAGTTTTGATCCCTGGTACCATAACAGGTGCTCCCAGGGCACACTGAGATGGCGATTGGGACTGTGAATGGTGGCATGAGCCTGTAATCCCAGCTCTTGGGAGGGTGAAAACAGGAGAATCACTACAAATGCAATCTATATAGTGAGACCCTGTAGACCCTCTACTAAATACATTAAAATAAATAATGAATAGGGCCAGCCAAAAAGCTAAGAGGATTAAAGCACCTGCAAGCAGGCGCAGGGGCCTGGGATTTGATCCCTGGGCCTGCTGTGCCAGGTCGCCCCAGGGGCATGCTGAGACAGTAATTGAGACTAGGTGTGGTAGCACAGCCTATACTCCCAGCTCTTGTGGTGCTGTAAACAGATGAATCACTGTGAGTCCAATCTAGTAGTAAGACTCTGAACACACTGTAAGCCCTTCCATAAAAAAATACAAAATAAATAAATTGAAATGTTGAATGGGTAAATAGAAATAGACATGCAGATAGACAGATAACAGATACACATTATAAATATGAGTTCTGTATACATACTACAGAATGCCTGCAAGGATATGCAACCACAGTGAATAGAAATTTTTATTAGAGGAATGCATTAGAGAAAAATGAAACTTGAAATATCCATCTTCACTTAATATTTCTATATTATTTGATAATTTTTATTCTGAATGTTACTTTTGTACTTATATAATTTATAGTGTCATAAAGCAAAAATGTGGTAATGGGAAACATCTGCGTTATATAATCAATTATTGTTTGTTGCAATAAACAGCAATCACTTGTGCTAGCTCAAGTCGAGCATTCTGCAAACACTGGAAGTAGAGGACAGGCAGTACTATGGTTACCTGCTAAATTGTCCCCCAAAAGTCATGTGTTTGGAAACAGGGCTTTCAGAGACCTTTTGACTGTCAGGTGCCAACCTCATCAATGAGTCAACCCATTGGTAGGTTCATAGCTGATGGGCCACTGGGATGTAAGCATAGGCCCCACCCCTTCCATGTCCCACATTCCTCAACACAGTCCTGTAGGGGCCCAGGTTCAGCACACAATCTGGGGGACACAGTCTATTCAGATCCAATCTGTATCATTATCTTCTTTTGCAGAATACACATCATTTTCCAAAACAAGCTCCTTTAGTCAATGACCTTAACATTTAAATGACATATTTAAGTCCCAAGTTGTTTGTTCAAGTCAACCATCTTCCTCAGAGGGTTGGATTCACAGTTTCACTTTTGCAGTTGCCAGGGACTAAGAAAAACTTTTGTGACTGGGAAATGGACATTTCTGAAACATAGAATGTGACAGAGGGAAGGAAAGAGTAGCACCTTTTTATAAAATGTCTTGCACCATTGCAACACTGTTAAAGTTTGACTTTTAGGAATATGTTATCTACTCCATAATCTCTAAGCTCAGTGTCAGACATATTTATAGTATTTACATCTGATATTTTTACAAATAATACACTTGAATTTTATCAAGCTACCTTTATCAATAGACATTATTATTCATGTTATTGAGAAAAGAAATACTTCAGTGGATATAATTGCCTTTAAATTTATTTTTTATGATTTTTATTCATTTTAATGAGAAAAAAAGATGAAATAGAGATGAAATAGTTTCAAAACAGGTTAGTAGGATGTTTACAATAATTAATACATTGCATATTGTTATTCAGAGGACAAGATGCAGACATGATATCTTGTATAAATATATTGGCACAAACCTTTATTCTTGTGAATTAAGAAAAAGTAGCTGTATATCCTAACTCTCTTGTGTATACATAAATATTTTTTATTTTCCTCACCCCTTTTTTCTTCACAACAAAATTGTCTTTTATTTACACTTTTATGAAGTTAGTAACACATGACACGAGACTGCTTAGTAACTGATAGTCCAAGTTAAAGCAAGACCTATATAACTAAATATGCAACTTTTGTATCTGACAAAGTCAATCAAGTTCCCTCAGGATTTATGCTGGAACCATGCATAGCACCTTATAGATCTTTTGTCAGTGTCAGTCATCTGGATGAGTCTTAGCCATTGCTTGACCAATTCACTCTCTGTGAAAGAATTGCCATAAATTTAAAAAAAAAAAACTTCTTTTGACTTCATATACTAGGGAGACTATATGATATTTTCACATGTGTGTCTGGTTTATTTCACTTATGAGTATATGTTCAAGTGGCACCTACTTCAATATAAATGCTTCAAGTTTATCATTATTAATAGCTGAGTAATACTCCATTATATAGAAATGCCACATTTTTTTCAACCATTCCTCATGTGATGGACATCTTGATTGTTTCCAAGATTTTGCTATCACAAATTGTGCTACTATGAACATAGGTACACATATATCACTATGACATAATCTTTTCATTTCCTCTGGAAAAATTCCTAGTAGTGGGATAGCCAGCTTGAATGGGATTTCCAGTTCTACCCTTTTGAAGAGTCTCCATACTGATCACAATAGTTGTACCAGTCTACATTCGAACCAGCAGTGGAGAAGTGTCCCTTTTCCCCACAACCTCTCCAACATTTGTTGTTGGTTGATTTCTTTATGATAGCCATTCTTTCTGGAGTACAAATAGAAATGTATAACAACAACTAAAAAGAATTTAGTCGGATAGTTAGGGCAAACTGAAAGGCATATGCTGCAGGGTACTAATCATCTTTTCTTTTGGATGGTTAACAACCTAAGTTCACAGATCAAAGTTGGAGACATAGAAGAGCCACAAGGCCAGCCAACATTTTGGCCCTAGCCTTTCAAGGTCAGCAAAGACTGAGGACATAGTAGAACTTGTACTGCAACATCATGAAACTCAGTTATGCCCCAAATTTTCTGATGAAGGAGATTATGGAGCCACAGAAGAAAGAGATTAATGATGTACACTGTGCTTGGGGAGTCACATGGAGAGAAAAACTTTCTCTCAGGCTCTCACAGAGAGCAAACTGGTCAAGCATTGGCCGTGACTCATCCACATGGATGACATGGACAAAGGATCTACAGAATAAGGTACAGGATTACAAGATAAACCCTGAGGGGACTTCACTGACCTCATCAGAAGCAAAAGCTGTATCTTTTGGTATATAGGTCTTGATCTATCTTGGTCTTAACCATCCAGCAGATAAACATAAAAATGAGGTATATAATGTGGGTCCATGATAATAGGTTGAACTGTAAGTAGCTACAGTCAACAACTTCTTCAGATAACTCACTACTATTGTGGAAGGCTGGACTGTGCTGAATTGTGTCACCAAATTCAGGCACCTAAATTGGTTTAATGACAACAGAGTGCTCATCTCTGACAGATCTAGACAAAAAAGGGATATACAAAGGAAGAATCATGATGTGTGTGTATAAACAGTACACTTAGGATAAATATGCTGTGCTTCTGCATAACTGTATGAGAAGCAAGATTTGTACTAATAGTGGTTGGACAAGATATTATGTCAGCTTCTAGAACTATGGACAACCACAAGGAAGATAACAAGGTAGAAAGTATTAATTATTGAATCTGTGATATAATTCAGCTATAAAAAATAAGTAAACAGCTACATTCTCTTAATTCACTGATTAGAGACATCTAGCACCTTGTACGATACCAAAACATTATGAAAACAGTTTGCAATGTATTAATTTGTCGAATCTGTCCTGTTAATTTGTCTTGAAACTGTCTCATTGCTATTTGTTCTTCAATAAAAAACAAATTAATTAATTTTTTAAAAATTTCTACAAATTTAGAAATCTGGGGGAAAACCAGTTAACATTAAATATCTATGATCTTGAGTAATGGTAAAAGTAAAATCACCCTAGAACTAAAAGGGCAGTTGACAAGTTGTGCATTCCAATTAAGTCAGGTGGGATGTGCCCAAGCAGTGGCTGCAGATTTCTCCTCAAGAGAGAACACAGGTATTTGGCTGCATGTGTGGAGTGGTAAGAAACAATTGAAAGCTAAATTTAAAGCATAAATTTAGAGCATTTCTGAACATAATATATAGACATGCATAGTGGTATACGTAACCCCAACACTCAGTAGGGGAGGCAGGAGCATCACCATGAGTTCAAGGTACCCCTATGCTCAAAATAAAGATGATATATGGGGAAAAAACATTTTCTAACATAAAAATAAAAGTTACAATATTATGTATGATAAAACTATCACAAGACCAATGAGATAGCTCAGCAAGCTTAGGCAGGTGCAAGGGACCACAGTTCATTCCCTGGCACCACATCCTGTGCCAGCCCCACCCTCAGGGTGGGCTAAACCAGCCCAAAAAAGAAACTAATACAGATAGATTAACATATTGAAAAAAATCTATTAAAGAAATCACTATTTTTGTTGCCACCGTGATGGAAGTAAATTTTCCACCTTCTACTTCGCATCTTTATTTCATCAGTAACTTCCTAAGCTTTCAAACTAGATGTTTAATTAAACAAGACAGTTAAGATATGAGATATTTATTTACAATGTGTATCTAATGACTGTTAATCACATTTTATGAAATTGGCATTGCATAGCTGAAAACACAAATGCTTTACACATAGAGGTACAAAAGTATACGTGTTAGGTTATGGACTCTTTCAATGTCGTCTAGGTTCAAAGCATTAATAGAAAGTTTCAGAAATTGGCACAGTTAAAAAAAAAGAAAGAAAAAAAGAAATTGGTACAGTGCAGGTGAAGTATTAAATTGATAAACAGTATAACCTAAACTAGAAGATTTTTGTTATACTTCAATATTATCTACACTTTGAATTAATTTTATTGGTATTAGTAAATGGAAGTCAAAGGCCAATACCTTTTAAAATTTACAGATGCTTTTCTATAGCTAGAACTTCCAGTGGCTTTGTAGTATAATTTCAAATCAGGAATTGTGATGCCTCCTGCTTTTTCTTGATTGGCCAAGATTGCCTTTGCTATTCTAGGTCGTTTGTGGTTCCAAATAAATTTTAGGATTGATTTCTCTATATCTGGGAGGTATGTTGGTGGCAATTTGATAGGGATTGCATTAAATCTGTACAGCAATTTTGGAAGTAT